>CM069459.1:11057505-11282113 GCA_035610835.1 Ophiura sarsii | reverse complement strand
TGAACGACGATAGTAATGATATCAGTGTATGTATGTTTGTAGATTTATGAATTTTCACAGCGTCCAGTCAAGGGCATAAATGATAGCGAGACTGCAGTTTTACACATGTGCATCGGTGTTGCTATCCCGAGGTATTATGATGTGTTAAACAAGAGTCGATTTATTGCGATTCATACCTAATAGGACTGTAGAAATGGTGTCGACAATGTTCTCAATTGAACAACAAACAATTGAAGGAATAAAGACTAAGGCACGCGATTAGCATTGCACAAAGAGACACAAACTTCGGATGCCCCCCCCCCCCCCCCCCCCCCCCCCCCCCCGAACAGTGAAGACAATACAGTTGGGCTCTTTGAGTCCGCAATCTATTTTTTCGCTCTGTTTATTCTACGTGAAATGAAGTAACAGTGGCATAATCAAAGCGGGAATCAAAGTGGGGGAGCATGGAAAAGGCGTCTGCCGCCCTTATGCCTATTGTGCCACCAAATAAAGCGAACAACTCATGTGTTATAAAAAAAAATCGATGGTTTTCAGTTCGATAAGTTTGATATTCATGATATAAAATTATAATGGAAGAGTACAGTGTGCCAAAGATGGCGATAAAAGCAATGGACTTAATCTCATGGATTTTCATGACGAAAAAATAAATGAACTTTGGACAATGATGGGTACCAATTCATATTGAGACAGCCTGTATAGGGTCTTCAAAATTAGGGACTATGATGGGGCTATGATAGGTGCGTGACTTGGCTTTTTAGCGCATGAAATTAGCATGCACCCGTGATATTAGCGCTAATTTGCATCATTTGCGTTATCACTAATAACGATAAGATTTAATCAGATGGGTTTGGCTATTTAGCACATTAGCGCATGGAGTTAGCACTTATATTAACGATTAGCGCTAGGACTTAGCACCCGTTATAAATAGCTCTAAACCCATCTAAGTGCAGTGGTGCAGTTTCATCCATGTACCTCTTAGGCTGATTAAATCCATATTTGGGGCCCTTTGGGGTTACTGTCTGATGTCCCGTACAGGCAAAAGTTGCGGTCATTGCTACCGTTGTTACAAGTACCATCTAATGAATCATATCCAACTGGTTTTGTCCATGTACCTCTTCGGCTGATTAAACACATTTGTCGGCCCCCTATATCGTGACACCCAGGGCCCCCGTACAGGATGCGACCCGGCAGCACCACAAATTATTGACTTTTGGCCCCTAACTGACCTTCTGGGCTCCTGGACTATACCCAGTGTGGTGCTTGTGTGACCGCCTACTGCAGGGCATTGAAGGGCGCCGCTTACGACTGGTATGTTCTTTCATGCTCCCTGCATGTCTTACAATAAAACTGGAGATGGGGGGACAGCCGTTGGACTGCAATGTTGTAGAGGCTGTCGCCACGCAAATCCACGTATTTAATATAATCATTGTTAATGTTTGATTGTGCAACATGAATCGATTCCCGGGATTCGATTCATATCCAAGCAAAACGAATATCACATGAGATCATTCCCGGATCATTTTCAGAATAATCTAGGTCATTATGTCTGGTGGGTCCCACTACGTGGAGGGTTAGAATTGAACTCAATAGTTGCACTGATATACGCATGGGTCGTTTTCAATGTTTCATATCTAATTTTATGATGACAGGTGTATCGAAAAAATTATTTATTTATTTGTAATAACGCGGAGCTGGCAGTCAATGTGAGTAATTTTTACAGCGCCCAATCAAAGCAAAAACTACCCTGTAGTCCAATTCTTTTCTCTCTTTTTCTTTTTTCTTTTTTTTCTTTTCCTTTCTATCACATTTTTCTGATTATTTATCAGCGTTTCAGTGCATTCAATAGATGAGGTGACCGTTGTTTACATCGGTAGTGTTTACAAATTGATTAGCGCCTGGTCTAAAGACATGCTAGAGGTACTAGTCCATGACTACTGCATACATAATATTCGAAAGCAAAACACACATCACTGAGCGCCAATTTTAAAAGCACATGCCCTTATGGTGCGTACGCAAACCGCCGAGCAACCAGATTTAGTGCCTGCCCAGATAACATAACAATATTGGCCCAATATTGGCCCAATATTGATTTTTCATTGGCCCAATATTGGCTTACAATATTGGCATAATATTATTTGGCCATTGGCCCAAGCTTGGCCCAATATTGGCACTCGCCAATGAGGGCCAATATTGGGCCAATATTGGGCGATCTTGGGGAAATGTTAGGTAGGAAGCCAGGTGGCCAGGACCAATTTGGCCAAGGGCAAGCCTAGGACAAGGGAACAAATCTTCAAGGGACAAGACAAGGCACAAGATCCTAGCCAAAAGGCCGGGAAGCGATAACTCTTAACAGCGGCCGCCTTTTTTAGACCACGTCATAATTTGAATATCAAATCAATGGTGTTATTTCCCGCCCCTGGTATATTGCGCCCATTATTGGACCAATATTGGTTGCCAACATGATGCCAATTGAAGAGCGCCAATGTAAAACCAATATTGGTCCAATATTGGTGACTAAGAGAGTACCAACCGTGCCAATGCCATTGGCACTCACTTGGTCACCAATATTGGTCCAATATTTGTAGCCAACATGATGCCAATTAACGAGCGCCAATGTAAAACCAATATTGGTCCAATATTAGTGACCAAGAGAGTGCCAATGGCATTGGCACTCAATTGGTCACCAATATTGGTCCAATATTAATTGCCAACATGATGCCAATTGACGAGCGCCAATGTAAAACCAATATTGGTCCAATATTGGTGACCAAGAGAGTGCCAATGGCAATAGGCACTCAATTGGTCACCAATATTGGTCCAATATTGGTTGCCAACATGATGCCAATTAACGAGCGCCAATGTAAAGCCAATATTGGTCCAATATTGGTTACCAATAAAATGCCAATGCCAATATTGCCAATGGGGAACCAATATTGGCCCAATATTGGTCAACAAGATAATGCCAATGCCAATATTGGGCCAATATAGGGCCAATATATGTATGTTGTCTGGGTGGTCTCTCACTGTGCTCAGGGATACAGACCATGACTACTGCACTATTACACCGTAAGCATTGTAAGTAATGATCAATCAAGTGTGAATTAAAGGGCCGAAACTATATACAAGACTGTCGTGTAGCGTAATTGCGCAGACTATATACACGACAGTCGTTAACGCATGCGCAGATGCGAATTTAGTATAAAAGACTGTCTTGTGGCGAAATTGCACAGACTATGTACACGACGGTCTTCACGCTGAACGCTACATGTATTCGAGTGATCCTACATGACGACAGACAGTCATGTAGCGAAATCGAAGTTCAAGAGGGCCGTGTGGGGGTGTGTGGGTAAGATTAGGCAAATACAAATATTAGAACTTGTTTTTTTAGCGCGCGTAGAGACTTTCTAAAAAAATAGGAGAAGGCCTTTTAAAAAACATTTATTACAAAATCGCTCTTGTATTTATAAAGTGATTTTAATAAACCTGGGTGAACATTGAGGAGGATGCCTCTACTAAATTAATATGTTTAGGTTCAAAGGGGCTGGTCACAACACAACTTGTTTTAAAATGCTTAAAAATACAGGGGATGTTTTATTTTCTTTGGCAACAATAGTCACCTCATCTATAAGGATTCCCACCCAATACTATGATTAAAGATTATCGATTGTTATTTGCATTAGCCTGATATTACACCTATATACTTTTCTCAGTTCTAAAAGGATCACATCTTGGGGGAAAGGCTAAGAACGCCAGGATTGACGCTACTTTTTAAATAAGCTTCTTACAAAAAAGGTGAAGATTTGCCATTTAGCAAAACTTTGCGAACTTATAGATAATTATTGTTATTATTGTTCATATAAATCAACAAAGCAGATACATTACTGGCCCATTTATTTATAAAATAATAACATTACAGTACCACCGCTGTTTACAGCAATTATAGCCTTCTTATGAAATGTAGACAATTTAAACATTGTTAGTGAAAGTGGGTTAGCATTTTAACATAACATGTTTAAAACTTGGATTTTTCTATATGGCGACACATATGAATAATATGGCAAATTGCCAAATAATAACGCGAAATTGGAATGATGAACACTTACTGCATGATCTTACCGTGTTTTTGTTGTCCCATGAGTTACAAATGTTTGCGATCGAGGTGTTTTTTTATTGTAGTTGCCGTGACGAACACACAAACACCATGTCATATTTCTATAGACTAACAAAGAACATCGAGACCCATGCAGATTATAATGAATGATGAAAATTATGATCGAATACTAGACAAAAGAAGACCATTTTGTTGTCAATTTCATTTGCACAATAACTTTATAATTTACGTCAGAAGCGTTTTTCTTCGTGGTTAAAAACGTATCAATAGCGTACCGTGGGGTAAATATCTAACAGAAAACAGCTAGGAAATTTGAATTTAACTAGAACAAGTTTGAATGTTGCATAGCAACGTACATAACAACGTACATGATGAATCTAGGTCGATTCAACCATGATTAAAAAAATTATATATTATACAGATTTGAATACAACATTTTACGTTGTACAAGATATTGAAATATTAAACAATTTCTGATTTTTAATGCACTCTCATTTGGCACGTTTGTTGCACCACATTTTGATGATTTCCTCACCAAAACCAGTTTTTGCCCCTTTAATTACCAAAAAGTTTCATATGCCCGGGATGGTTTAAGTACTGCTTAGACACAACACTTGTGAATATTGAAACTGACTATTTTGGAGAATCGTTTACGCATGCTAAATACCAGTCACGTGCACTCTGAATCCCCGCAAACCAGTCAGGCCCTTACCCCCCCCCCCCCCCCCCCCCCCCCCCCCCCCCCCCCCACAATTGACAAAAGAGGTAACGAATTGGTTTCAATGTTTATTATTCAAGCTTTCATGTTTCAGGTACATTTTCTGGACCATTATTGTTAGAAAACTAGATCTGTTTTCACGTTTGGAACAAGATGGCTTCATGAACGTTTTCAGGACCATTTTAGTGTTAAAATAACCACTCTTTGCGCGCTACGCGCATATTAATTTCAATGTTTTATTATTCAAGCTTAACAAGGTGGCTTCAGGAACGTTTTTCAGGACCAATTCAGCGTCCCAACCTAGTTTGAATGTTTTATTATCCAAGCTTAACAAGATGGCTTGAGGAACGTTTTTCTGGACCTTTTTAGTGCAACAATAGGCAATTTATTTCAAGCTACACGCGAATTATTTCCAATTTTTATGGTTGAAGAATCAAGCTTAACAAGGTTACTTCAGGAACGTTTTCAGGACCATTTATTGTTAAATTAACAAACGCGCAACTTTATTTCAATGTTTTATTATTCAAGCTTAACAAGATGGCTTCAGGAACGTTTTTCTAAACCTTTTTTATGTTTTTCTCCACTTTTTCTTCACTCCATTTTTCATTTTTTACTTCTTGATATTATGTGATACTTTGTTTTCATTTTCTACATTGTCTCCTATGCACAGTAATTTTCATTACTTGTTCCAGTGCATTTCCATTATTTGTTACCATAGGCCTAGTCCCACTTTGTTTTTACTTGTTTTCTCATGCATTCTCTCAGTCCTTTTACATTTCCATCCATTTCATTATCTATTTGTTGTCATCAATCACCATTATTGATTTCACTCACCAATTATTTTTATATCCCATTTGCCTTTTACTTTATAATCTCCCCTTTGTCTATGTCATCCTTTTGTTATTTTATCCACTTCATCAATCAGCTGTCTAGCATGATATCTTCCCCTATTCATTCATCTGTCACTTTGACTTCCTGCCTATTGTTCCTCTGTCTATATATGGTCATGTGTTTTAAGCTCGCCTCCTTTCGCGTTACACACGGATTTTGGCTTTCGCGACATGAATTTAACTTTACACATTTATATTTGCTTGTATACCCCCCTGAGGTAGTAAAAGTATACATTTTCTGAAGGGAAATTACATGAGGACACCAAATATGTCATTAAAATTATAGTACGACCAAGAACTAAAATGGTATGATCGGAAATGTTCGGAAAATATCAGAGTTTTTTAATTTTTAATTTGAGATCCATATATTTTGTATACCTATCCCTATCATTATTTTGTTTACATATTTGAATTCCTCATGAAATTACCCATTAGATGATAAATATTTGTCAAAGTTACTACGTCGGTATGGTAATTATACCGGCTAGTGAATATCTCAAATTTTTATTTTATATATTTTTAGAATTTTCAGAAATATTTTTTTAAGGATGAACCCTTTCCTGATATAAACTGCATTTCTGGATTCCTCTAGTTACAAGCTTTCCAAAAATGTATACTTTTGCTATCATAGGTTGAAAACTTTTTCTGTTATAGTCATTTTTATAAATCCGGTAAATTGAGGCTGATTATTCATGTTGACTGTGTAGCGAATAGGAAGAAAGCTGATGATCATTGTCTTATCCATAATTAATTAGTTGTTAATAATAGTTGACAAGTCTATTGAACCACATACTTAATGACTACTAAATATCCTTTGAAATGGGACCAAAATTGTGTTTTTAACATTAGGGGATGACTAGTTATTGTAAAAAGAACAAACTCAATGGGGATAATCCCATGATTATCCCCATTGAGTTTGTACAGGCAGCACCCCTTCCAGAAACACCCCTTCCAGCACCACCCCTGGTCCCCAAACATCAAACAGCTGTATCTCCCTTTCTGTATTAGCTATACCAATGCCATTTAGCAGGCAGATAGCTTGTCATTAGGGCTTTAAAATGATACCAAATTTGTTGAGATAGCTTTTGTGGTTTTAAAAATATTTGAGGAAAATGACAGCATGAAGCTAAAAAATGTAACGGCACCACCCTATTGGGAGGCGAGTTCATAACGCGTGACCATATATGTTGTGTAATGTTGTATTCTGTCATTTTACCTTCGATAAAGATTCTGTTAGAATCGAAACGTCAGGTCCTCTTATATTTATTACTTTTTTATATACAATAGCCAATCTTTAAGGGGGGTCTATGTTAGTCAAATAGTAAAATTCAGTGCTTCTGACAAAAATGAGATATTAGAACAGTAGGAAACTGCTAGTCTCTGCTTTAAAATGCTTTTTGTTTGAGGTAAATTGGATTTTCGGTTCCGAAGTTATGGTCGATTGAGTTTCGGGTGTCTCAAAATATCGGTGGTGTTTTGTATACATTTGTATGTAAAAAACGCTTACCCTGCGATTTTAAGCATTTTCAGTTTTAATTATTTTTTGATCAAATAATTGTAACATTTGATCAAATTTATTTATTAAAATATTAAAATGATTAATTGCACATCATAAATCATCAAAATTTCAAATTCAACGTAATTTCTTATGTATTTCTTTATTTTTCTCACCCGGCTATTTTTAAGCCGTTTATCAAAAAAATCAATAAAAATGCTAATATAATTGCTATTTTCACCCAAAATGGCTCAAAATGTGTCTAAATTCATGCTCTTCCGTAATTGAACAACTATTTTTATCCAAAATGTCAACCCTTTTTTTTCTCGCCAATTTTAATATTTTTCATACGTTTTGCACGATATCTCAAAACTAGAAAACACGCAAACTTGCAATACTGGAACCAACGTAACTCAAAAACGAAACCTCGTATCAGGGTGATATTTGGAATGGATAATAAGCTCGAATAGAGGAAGAACCCGATGAAGCCGGATTTTCAATTTAGCTTTCCAAATTTGAATTATAATGTAAAATTACATGATTGGTCGGTTCCTGGTTACCATGGCAACCGTATAAAAAATCCGGCTTCATCGGGTCGTGCGCATTGTTCCCATGCATCATCTACTAAAGTATGGTGAACATGCAACCTTTAGTTTTCTAGTAAAGTTGGATCCCGTGTTTAGCCAATCAGAGGCCTGGACTGGTTACCATAGCAACCAGATCAAAATAACGCGCATTTTCTAAAACGCTGTTACCTAAGCTTTAATTTGATATATGACACTAAGGGGTAAACCCATGGTAACATTGAGAAAATCTGTTTCCAAAATTGTTGAAAATAACATAGACCCCCCCCCCCCCCCCCCCCCCTTAAAGCGCTCCACCCGAATCATTTTCAATATTTTGTTAGTCAAGTTGACCAAAATGGCGTCAGAAACGTTAAAATAGACATAGTTTGCGCGCTCCGCGCAAATTGGTTTCACTGTTTAATCAATATTCTCTGTGTTAACTTGGATGCCTAGTAAGTAACATCTATTACTGGCATTGTGCTATAATTACAGTGGTGGACTTGTCTAGTTCATTATCTTATTTATAGTTCTTAACACTTTTGTTTTTTATATTTTGTCCCTGATGAAGGGTGGTATATCCACTTGAAACGTCGGTCTTTATTGTTACCATATATCCTGAGTAGTCTCAGATATATCTTTGTTGTTTTATTGCACAGCAATGTTCATTGCTTGTCCCAGTGCATTTACGTTTGTTTTTGTGTTTTTTTGTTATTTATCTGTTTTATCGCGTTATTCTCCCTTGTTATTACCTGTTTCCCCACACCTTGTTGGTATATCTTGCTTTTACTTTTAGCAATATTCTTGCGTAACAAGAAGCAAATTAAGCTTCAATACTGAAACATTTAACCCAATTCGCGCCCAGGAACATTTTTCGGAACCATTAAAAATGTATACTAATCAGACCCCATCCACGCAGCAAGACGCGCCGCTCACTCCACTTCGCTCGCGCCGCTTACCTAATGATATTAAACATAGCCGTGGAATTTCAAAACCTAACACCGTGTTGTTTGCTTTTGCAAAATTTAAAGAGAAAAATCGATTGAACGATATGGATAATAACAAGGCTTTACAATAAAATATTGGTCAAAAGTACACACCAAATCGCCTCAAATAGGTTCAAAAATTGAAGACAAAAATCCAATTCCGAGAGGGGCAAATCCCCCCTAAATTCCCTGTGTCCGCATTACCGCAGATAGCGGTGCTTCGCACCGCTTTGATAGTCAATCATGCATCCTCAATAACATTGATTTTTAAGCCCCCTCCCCCGGTAAACAAATCCTGCGCACGCCTATGTATAAGGACGGCGCACCCGTTTCGCGCCTGTTCGCAGGCCGGTGATGTCAGCAACGGGTTGCGAACGGGCGCATGCCGTCTGGTTAAACGGACTCTCAGCAGGCATGTTGTATTATATGGAACGCATTTTGGGTTTTTAATAGTGATCAGAAAATTCGATCATTTTCATCGAGAACATTTCATCGACCAGTCTATCACGAACATTTCATCAATTAAAAACCAGATATGCGTCGCATTTTCACTTTTTAATAATGATCTGAAATTCGATCGTTTTATCATGAACATTTCATCAATCTTTTTGTCACGAACATTTCATCGATGAGTTTATCGCGATCATTTCATCGATGTCTTTATCACGAACATTTCATCGATGGTTTTATCACGAACATTTCATCGATGGTTTTATCGCGAACATTTCATCGATGAGTTTATCGCGATCATTTCATCGATGGTTTTATCACGAACATTTCATCGATGAGTTTATCACGAACATTTCATCGATGGTTTTATCACGAACATTTCATCGATGAGTTTATCGCGATCATTTCATCGATGTCTTTATCACGAACATTTCATCGATGGTTTTATCACGAATATTTCATCGATGGTTTTATCGCGAACATTTCATCGATGAGTTTATCGCGATCATTTCATCGATGGTTTTATCACGAACATTTCATCGATGGTTTTATCGCGAACATTTCATCGATGTATTTATCAGGAACACATTTCATCGCTCTTTTAACGTCGATCGCGGTCAATGACCCCGTCACACAGGCTGTGTTTAACTTTTACTTTTACTTTCACTTCTACTTCTACGGAGATACTCTTTTTACATGAACATGCAAAATTGTGTTGCGCAAAGCGAATGCAAGCATGGCTTCAAATTATGGAACGCATTTCTATTAAAATTAGTGATTAAAATATTTGGTGTTTTCATCACGTATTTATGATCGAACATCTTTCATCGATCATCTTTTTACTTCATTTTTCGAACATTTTATTGAAAATTCCACCGAAAACATTTTACCGAATAAATTTCTTCGAGTAAATTTCATCGAGTAAATTTCATCGAACAAATTACATCGAGAGAATTTTACCGAATAAATGTCATCGAAAATATTTCATCGAGTACATTTCATCGAATAAATTTCATCGAACAAATTACATCGAGTAAATTTTACCGAATAAATGTCATCGAAAATATTTCATCGAGTAAATTTCATTGAATAAATTTCATCGAACAAATTACATCGAGTAAATTTTACCGAATAAATGTCATCGAACATATTTCATCGAGTAAATTTCATCGATGAAATGACGTCGATGAAATGTCGTCGAGTATGTCGTCGATGATATGTCATCGAACAAATGTTATCGAACAAGTGTTATCGCACAAATTTCATCGAACACATTTCATCGGTCTTTTGACATCGATGCGCGGTCAATGACCCAGTCACACAGGCTGTGTATCGTCATAGTGTCTGTCTGGTCAATCTGTCTGGAATGGCGGCGAATATGGCTGTACATGTGGGCGCACCACACCAAATATCTTTCTCATTGAAATACGTGTAAAAGTGCCATATTTTAAGACACCTTTTCTACCCTCCGGTTACATTTATTGCATACTTGTCACCTATGACCATTTTCAGTAACATCTCAACTTTAATTTAAGCCTTGTTTCATGAGGGGTTATTAAGCTTTATTTTCCGCTACGGACCTGCACACAGCGCCCTCACTTTTTCACGTTTTCTGGCATGCCTGTTCACCATTTAGGCAGGTGCTTACGCCCTGGGCACTATTTAGGTCGATAAATTAAAAATATCGTATTTTATCATTGTAGGTGCAACGGATAGGTCCCACTCGTTCATTTAAATACAAACATACCATCCCCGGAGAAACAAATTGCCCGAAAACCTCACATTTACAAGCCTAGTGTAGTGTTCTATGCGTTCGGAAACGGGACTACAATAATTATCACCTGCTGTGGATTCAACATCGCATTTACTTTTGACCGTTACCTCTTCTACTCGAACTCCACGATATCCATGTATAAACGAGTCGATAAAGTCTTCTCTAAGGTTGAATTATCTATACAAACATCCTTTATTCTCTAAACGAAGTTACAAAAGTTATCGGAAATTAGGTGAAAGACGGTTTCGCGTCGTATATTTCATGCGAGTCGCCATATTGAATCAACTTTTCCCATCATGCAATACAAACATTAAAGAGGTAATTTACGTTTTGGTTGAGCGACTCTGAAAATAAAACTTGATACCAAAAATAGGGTTTGGACATTACATTCCCACCCCGATCGCACTACTTTATGGGCGATATACATACATACTTTGAAAATGTCCAAAACACATAATGCTCCTTTAAACTTCTATAGTGTTCCTTTAAACTTCTATAGTGTTCCTTTAAACTTTGAACATTCAAACATTAAACCTTGATTATAAACATTATCTAGGTAAACAGTCACGATAAGTAGTCTTACAGTATAAGACATGCATGAGTGAACACTAAATCATTAACTATAATCTAAACATTTACAAGCTATGCACATTGGTTTGATGTGCATTACAGCCCTGAACAACAATTTGGAATTTGGTTCTGTCCAAAATGCCAAAACAAAGTCTCAATATGAGATAAATTGTGTACAATCAATATGCAATCTGATTTCTATGAAAATTTGAGAAACCTTTGACATTGCATTGTCCTAATTGTTCTTAACAAAAGAGGGTAACATCAACATTAATAATCACTTTGATTCCAATAGTAATGCCATGTGTAAATCTTTGTGTGGCACAAAATATGAGTCAAATTAAACAATGTATCATTGTTTTCTAAGGAATCTGATGAATCACAGATGGCAGTCTGTACAATGTATCTGTTAAGTAATGCATTGTAGCTGCTGACATTAAATCCAATGTACTTTATAAACACATATTTGTGATCTTTACTTCTTTTACAGTCTGTAAGTGTCTTTGCACAGTCTATCTGAAATGATTATTATTCATTGAATCATAAGCGCACTGATTATATCCACAAGTGTTATGGCTGATGCTGCGCTGTCAGTCAGTCTAAACCTTTTAAATATTGAACAATTCTGAATGCTCAGCTAGCAATCTGCATGTGCACAAGTAATTTTGGCAAAAAAGTGAAACCCTTGAAGTTTAAGCAAAATTTGAAAAATTAATAAATAAACCACAATACTGTATCAAGCTAAACAAACAATGATAGGTGTGCCTGCAGTTTGCTATCTCTGAACGTCTAATTAACATAATATTATAACATAGAGACACAGCTCTTGCTATCAATAACAGTGATATGACACTTGTTGGTTGAGTCTGGTTGAATAATGACATCTGTGGTGGTGTCACTTTGTTGATCAATGTCAACAATTAAAATCAGATTGACCAGGTCTGTGTGGTGTGAATGCTTTTTCAGATGTATTCACGCATCTGGCAAGTGTTGCGATGTAATTGCAACTATAAAGTTGACATGTGAATTTGCTGGCAATTTGGTTTGTTTTGGTTGCATAAACAATGAACTTTAAACACACTAAAGCAAAACTCACAACATATTAACATTTCTAATTTCTATAAAACTATTCAAACCTAAACGTGGTCAAAGATAATCACTGATCTTTTCTTAATACGATAACCGCAGTCACATGTCAGACTGCAGAATAGTTCACTACCATGTTTCATAGGTCTATATTGCTCCTGACAAAAAGGTTGCAGTCAACATGTCAGACTGCTGAATTGTTCACAACCATGTTGTACACAGCACCCTCCAGCATAACTGGGCAGTCAACATGTCAGACTGCGGAATTGTTCACAACCATGTTTCACACTGCGGCTCCCAGCATGTGCAGTCAACATGTCAGACTGCAGAATTGTTCACAAATCACAACAATGTTGCACACTGCGGCTTCCAGCGTAACTGGGCAGTCAACATGTCAGACTGCAGAATTGTTCACAACCATGTTGTACACTGCGGCTTCCAGCGTAACTGGGCAGTCAATATGTCAGACTGCAGAATTGTTCACAACCATGTTGCACACTGCGGCTTCCAGCGTAACTGGGCAGTCAACATGTCAGACTGCAGAATTGTTCACAACCATGTTGCACACTGCGGCTTCCAGCGTAACTGGGCAGTCAACATGTCAGACTGCAGAATTGTTCACAACCATGTTGTACACTGCGGCCTCCAGCATAACTAGGCAGTCAACATGTCAGACTGCAGAATTGTTCACAACCATGTTGTACACTGCGGCTTCCAGGGTAACTGGGCAGTCAACATGTCAGACTGCAGACTTTTCAAAACCATGTTGTACACTGCGGCTCCCAGCATGTGCAGTCAACATGTCAGACTGCAGACTTTTCACAACCATGTTGTACACTGCGGCTTCCAGCGTAACTGAGCAGTCAACATGTCAGACTGCAGAATTGTTCACAACCATGTTGCACACTGCGGTGACTGGTAGTAAAAGATGGCCACAGTGGTGCTATGGTACAAATGCCACAGCAGCTATAGCAATGTGTTCATTGTGTACATTGTTTTGCACCTTTGAGTCTCTTGCGTAGTCATAACACCCTGGCCGCATACGATTCAAATCATGCCGTTCCACCAAAGTTTCTTGCATGACTTCGCTAACTAATTCTCCTGCTCCAACAGAAGGCACAATTTGGAGACAGGTCTTGACAGAGTAGTGGCTTTTGTTTTTATTTTTGCACTGCGTACCATACCCTTCTTGTCTTCATGTACTTCTAATACTCTTCCCATTTGCCACGAATTGCGCGGGGCATTGTTGTCAACTATTAGTACTATGTCTTCTTCCTTGAGGTTTTGTTGAGGCTTTAGCCACTTCTGGCGTTGTTGCAGCATAGGTAAATATTCCTTAGTCCAGCGTATCCAAAATATGTTGGCAAGGTACTGTACCTGACGCCATCTACGCCTTGAATATTCATCCTGCTTGACAAACACTCCTGGAGGAAGATTCTCAGGTGTCTTTAGCTGCAATAGATGGTTTGGCGTTATGACATCAAGATCAACAGGGTCGTCTGACGCCTTTGTCAGGGGTCGGCTGTTTACTGTTGATTCAACCTCACATAGAAACGTATGGAGCTGTTCTTCACTCCTAGCACAACTTGGAGATGATATCGCACCGAATATGTGCACCTTCATCCGATACTCAACAGCTTCTTTCTCTAGATTTCCTTGTGGCCACCACAAGTAACGCAGCATGTTTCTGTCATCTGGTTGTACATGAACCTGGTAGAACATGGATTCTATATCAGCCATTATTGCGATAGTCTCTTTCCTCCATCTCATCAATATGCCTATCAACCGATTATTCATGTCCGGACCTTGTAGTAGTTCACTATTTATTGATGTTCCACCGTAAGTGGCCGGGCAATTGAATACAACTCTGATACTTTGTTTCTGTGGATGTCTCACTGCATGGTGAGGAATGTACCATACCTTTCCATTAGGACAGGGTAGTTCTTCCGGTGGTACAGGTTCGGCATACCCTTTGGCTTCCAAATTCTCCATTAATGCTGTATACTCTTCATGGAGTTTCTCTTGTTTGCTTAGCCTCCGTTTTAAGTGTCTTGCGTATTTGTCTACTTGGTTGCGATTGTTTGGCATCCATACAGACTGATTTCTGAATGGCAATGGTATTACGTAATGACCATCCTTTAACTCTGCTCTTTCTTCCATGATCTTCATGAACCGTTTATCTTCAACGGATGGTAGCACGGTGCCGTCACTAAGACACTCTGCAAATTCCATGTTCATGTAGTTCTTGAGTTGACTTTCTAACCTTTCATTTGCCTTCTCCACACAAGTCATGTTGTTGATATGGCAGAAGTGCACACTGGTACTCTTGCTTTTCCCTAGTAGGCTGTATACTAACCATCCAAGTGGGGTTCGAATAGCGTATGGATCCCCTAATCTTCCAGTCTTGGTCTGCAGAGGTTGAGTTGCTGCTGGCACATTGCTGCCTATCATTATGGTCACTCTTGGGATGCAAATGTAGTTCACGCTCTCTTTCAGGCTGGGAAGCTTGACTGTTCTTAGTGACTCCATCGCTCTAAATCTTTCTGCGTTGGGATCTCATCCTCTGTCACTGGTATTTCGTTTCTGATGTATACATCTGGCAAGTCAACAAATGTGCTGCCATCTGGGTTGCCAACCTGTAATGGATCTGATATGATGTCACATTTTACTATCTCTTCTGCGTTTAATGTCTTCAAAAGAAGCTTGGTTTGTCGCTTCCTTATATGCAGTTTTGTGCTTAGTTCCATATCAGCAAATACCGCTCCTGACCCGTTGTCTATGAAGGCATAGGTTGCAACGCCTTTATCACTAGCCTTTGGCTTTACAACTACTGGTACTATTGTCATAAAAGGAGCGCTTGATTCTGTGGTTTTAGTACTGGCACATATCTCTGATTGGGGATTCTTGTTGTCCCTGTGCACCTGGTGATGGCATCATTCGCTCCCTGCTTGGGTCATGGAGCGCTGTAGGATGGGACTTGTTGCACCTGTCACATTTAAGTGGCTCTGGACAGCCTCTTTTCATATGTCCTTGTTGTAAGCATCCAAAGCAGAGACCTTTGTTTCTACATATTTCTGATTTTTCATCACTGTTTAGAGCGCTGAACTTCCTGCATTCAAGTATTTGATGTCTTGTTCCTGCTCCGCAGTGTAGACATGGTGCTGTTGAGGATGTACTTTGTTTTCCTTGTGGATCTGGTACCACTGTGGTCACAAATGATCTGATGTTGATCTTCTTTTCTCCCTTGCTATCATGTCTATAACTGCTACCTTTATTCATGTTTTCACTGCGTCCTTGATATCCAAGCCCAGCAACCCTTGGGTCATTCTCATCACGCGCAAGCATTCCCACGAACGCGTCGAAATGATCAAGTGTAGGTGATATGTGTTGCTCTTCTCTGCACCGCCCAACTTGACGAATCCATTGCTGCTGCATAGCGATGGGTAGTTTGCCGGCTAGTAGTCTGAGAAAATCATAGCTGTCAATACCTGCCATATCTTGATTACTCATCTTTGCACTGCAACAATTTGTTAAAAAGATCGAATATCTACGCAGGGCCTCCTTTTCACCGATTTGTATTTTTGGCCAATTTTCTGCCTTGTTTCTGTACGCAGCCGCCAGTATGGCTGGCTGCCCATAGTCTCTGTGAAGAAGCCACAGTGCCCTTGCATAGCCAGTCTCTGGGGGATTAATCATAGGGCATTGTGATATTAGGTCTTTAGCTTCCCCTGCTGTATACCTCAACAATAATTCCAATCTTCTAACAGCGTCATTGGTATTATCCTCGACTACAAATTTGAAATTCCTCAGAAACGTAGAATAGGCCAACATGTCCGTTCCGTCAAAACTTTCCAACTCTGAAGCAGGCAGAGCGCTTTCTTTGTGTTGTTGCACCATTCATTCATTCATTTTATTTATTGTATATATAGGCCTCTGGCCCTTCATACTACATGGTACAAAAATTATAAATACGCATACATAATAAACAATTTTTACTTTGCTGTGCTGTCATTAAAAGATGCAATAAATACAGAACATAATCAATTAAATTCAATATCTTCTCTTATCTTCATTGCAGTGAATACAAATTGAGCAAGGTTTTTAATATCAGTGCTTTTTGGAGAACTCATGAGTTGGTTGAATTTCTCATGCGTTGGATGTCTGGTGTACTTAGTTGAGATGTATCTATCACGTAAAGTCTTAAATTGGTTACAAATAATAACAAAATGGAATTCGTCTTCTACGCTACCATCATTACACACTAAACATGTCCGATCATTTGGATCTATTCCATGTCTTCTACCAGTTTCAATGCGAAGACAATGACTGGAACATCTTAATTTTGAAAGATAACGGCGATGTGACACATTTATAATAACTGATAAGTATTTTTCAGGTGATAATTGATTTTTGAAATTACGATATGTCCTTAATTTATCAAGGGAAGAAATATCGGCAAACCAGTTTTGTTGGGCAGTATCCTGAATACGTTGCTTAAACATACTTAAAAACATATTTACGTCACCAACACCTTGATTATACCATACATGTCCAAATCCATGATTAAAAAGTATAGATTTGATCTCAGTGGCCCACGTTCGCGAACCTCTCTCGTCAAAATAAACAAGCATATCATAACTTTTCTTTGGTAAACGTTCATCTCCCATACTTAACAGTTTTAACCAAAATTTGATACAGTTGATAATACAATGTACATAAATGGGATATCTGCCACACTCGCCAATTGCTGCATTATTTGTAGAATTTTGAGAAATTTGTAGAAACTGCTTGCAGGCCTTGTATTGAACTTTTTTGAAGATTTTAAAATAGGAATCATACGACATATGACCAACAGCATACATTGTTTTTCTCAGAATATTAAGTGCTTTGGAAGCTTGATCTGCAAGATGTCTCGATGATTTCCCCCATGCATTGCCAGTTGATAATGTAAGGCCCAGATATTTATATTCTGACACAATATCGAGAGGGTGATCATTATAAGCACACTTTTCATTGCGGCTAATCGGGCCTCCTTTACGGAAAACCATAATTTGAGTTTTGCTCATATTAACCTTCATCCCCCAATTTTTGCAGAAATCCTGGATTGATTTAATATGTTTATTGAGACCACCTATAGTATCAGCCATTACATCAATATCGTCAGCATAATAAAGAGCATTGATTTCTGTGGTATCTGTCATTAATTGACAACCCTTTGCACCATTAGTATCAAGATAATTTGATAGCTCACTGATAAATATAGCAAACTGGAGGGGGCTGAGAAGACAGCCCTGCTTGAGTCCAATAGGGCATTCAAACATGTCTGAAATCAGATTGCCATCTCTTATACATGCTTTAACATTTTTATTTATACTACCAAGCATATCCAGCATTTTCCCTGTGATTCCCACAGACTTAAGTTTAATGAGTAGTTTGTCTCTTTGGATGCTATCAAATGCTTGCTTAAAATCAATGAAAAGACAGTATAATTTCCCTCTTGTTCTTAGTAGATTCCGCTGAATAGTACTATGAAGTGTAAATAAGTTATGAGTGGTTACATATCCTTTCCGGAAGCCTGCTTGGTTTTCTGGAATTTTTGAATTTTGCTCGCACCATTCAACAAGTCTTGAGTGTAAAATGCATGTAAAGATCTTGCCAAAAGCATCCAATAATGTGATAGGTCTATAATTACAAGGGTCCTCAAAAGATCCTTTTTTATGAATAGGGACAATTATTCCTTTTGACCAGGCTGTTGGGAAAATTGCGTTATCAAATACATGATTAAAGAGCTTATGAAATAGTTTCATCATGGTGTGTGATGAGAATTTAAAGATCTCAGCCGGTAAACCATCCAGGCCTGGCGACTTATTCTTTTTCATTGATTTGATAGCACTGATGATATCATCGTGTGTGATTTCACCATTCATGTCATTATCATTGATCGATCTGTCTGTATTTGTATTTTCATTTGTGGCCTGTGTATTTACAGTAACGCTTTCCGGGTCATCACAAACAGAATGATCAACTCCAAAAACAGTTTTAAAATGGCTTAACCAGTCGCTCATGTTCAGCGTTGCCGGGATACGGTTTTTTATACGTGAAATGCGTTTGACAGTAGACCAAAATTGTTTTTGATCTTTAGCACTCTTTTGGAGATCATGCCGTAACTGCTGTTTGTACTTGTTCTTTTTCTGCCTACATATTGATTTAAATAGGACTCTGGTTTCTTTGAATTGAACAAAATCATACATAGCATTAGTTTTCCGGAATGTTCGGAGCAAAGATAGTTTCTTTGTTTTCAAACGACGACAAGCATTATCAAACCATGGATTATCATTATCTGAGTTTGAGCACTGGTGAGAGTTTGGGGTTACAATCATATGTTGGGCTGCAGACTGCAGTGCCTGTGTGATCAGTTCGATGGCATAATCAACATTGGTTGTAATACAATTCATAGCCGTATCGAAAATGTCCTTACAGGTGTTGGAATTAAGCTTTTCTTTATACAGTACTAAGTCATTGTCATTCCATTTATACTTTGTATATGTCGATGCCCTTGCAGAAATTTTCCTATCAAAAGTATATCAAATCTTTATAGAAACCCTATCAAATGAGCATTTGATAGGGTTTTGATATATCAAAACCCTATCAAATTACTTTTGATATATATTTGATAGTATCAAAACCCTATCAAATCCCAAGTTGAATGTCGATGGACTAACAAAAATCTATCAAATTAAGCTATTTCTATCAAATTCCTATCAAATATGACTTAGACATTTGACAGCACTATCAAATCCCTATCAAATTGAACTAAGGTACTATCAAATTCCTATTAAATTCGACTTGGTCAATTTTTGCCATTTTCTCTATATCATATTCCTATCAAATTCCTATATAATATGACTTGGACTTTTGACAACACTATCAAATCCCTATCAAACTGAATAAGGTACTATCAAATTCCTATTAAATTTGACTTAGTCACTTTTTGCCATTTTCTCAATATCATATTCCTATCAAATTCCTATCAAATTCGACTTAGTCATTGTTTGCCCTTTTCTCAATATTATATTCCTAACAAATTTCTATCAAATTTGACTTAGAGGTTTTTTTTCTTCATTTTCTCTAGCTATCTCAAATTCTTATCAAATTCCCAATATCAAATTTAATAGTACGAGACGCATGAAATTCAAAGTATGGATTATGCGTGCAGGCATTGCACACTAACATCTGTCTTACGCGCTGTTTGTTTGCAGAATTGCGCGCCAACCATCAACCTGTACACATATTGCGTGCAGAGATCAGGACAATTTTATATGCGCGCCAACTTGATAACTGCAACAGAACACAACGATCTCCTCCATACAATTGCTGCGTAGCTAACTTAAATATATACAAAGTTAGAATGCACGCACATGTTGAGGATTTCAAATAAAGTTACCAAGTTCAAAGTCTGCTTGCAAAAACAAACCTAAATATTATTTTACAGGGTGTAACAGGTAGGGGGTGGCTGCGAGAAGGCTTCCCCCATTAATGCCACCCACCCCATGTACACAAAACAAAACTAATATATTAATACTAAATAAATAAATAAATAAATAGATATACTAATTTTCTAATAAATAAATAAATAAATAGATAAATAAGTAAATAAATAAATAAATGTATATACTAATAAATAAACTCATTTTTGATAAATAAATAGATAGATAGATAAATAAATATACTACTATATAAATAAATAAATAAATTGATAAAATAAATATACTCATTTTCTATTAAATAAAATATATAAATAAATAAATAGATAGATGGATAGATAAATAAATAATAGTATAAATATATAAATAAATAGATAGATAGATAAATAAATAAATATACTAATTTGTTTAATAAATAAATAGATAATTAAATAAATAAATATATAAATATATAAATAATAAACAAATAGATAGAAATAAATGAATAAATAAATAGATATACTAATTTTCTAATAAATAAATAAATAGATAAATAAGTAATGAACAACTAAATGTTTATACTAATAGGTGAATCAATAAATAGATAAATAAATATACTCATTTTTGATAAATAAATAAATAAATAGATAGATAAATAAATATACTACTATATAAATAAATAAATAAATATGATGAAAACAAGCAGTAAATTAAGAATTATTTATACATAGTAACTGGCAGTTTCATGCACACCAACCACACAGGGTGGTGGTGGTTGGTGTGCATGAAACTGCCAGTTACTATGTATAAATAATTCTTAATTTACTGCTTGTTTTCATCATATTACGCTCTTCTTAGGAATTGAGCACTTTTGATACGGGCAGTGCATCATTTGATAATTTATTAAATAAATAAATAGATATACTAATTTTCTAATAAATAAATAAATAGATAAATAAGTAAATAAATTAAAAAAATGTATATACTAATAGGTGAATAAATCGATCAATAAATAAATAAATAAACTCATTTTTGATAAATAAATAAATAAATAGATAGATAAATAAACTCATTTTTGATAAATAAATAGATAAATAGATAAATAAATAAATAAATATATAAATAAATATACTCATTTTCTATTAAATAAAATATATAACTAAATAAATAAATAGATAGATAGATAGATAAATAAATAACTAAATAAATAGATAGATAAATAAATAATAGTATAAATATATAAATAAATAGATAAATAGATAAATAAATAGATATACTAATTTGTTTAATAAATAAATAGATAATTAAATAAATAAATATATAAATATATAAATAATAAACAAATAGATAGAAATAAATAAATAGATATACTAATTTTCTAATAAATAAATAAATAGATAGATAAGTAAATAAACAAATAAATGTTTATACTAATAGGTGTATCAATAAATAGATAAATAAATATACTCATTTTTGATAAATAAATAAATAAATATACTGATAAATAAATATACTATATAAATAAATAAATAAATAGATAAATAAATAAATAAATATACTCATTTTCTAATAAATAAAATATATAAATAAATAAATAGATAGATAGATTAGTAAATAAAAGTATAAATATATAAATAAATAGATAGATAAATAAATAAATATACTAATTTGTTTAATAAATAAATAGATAATTAAATAAATAAATATATTAATATATAAATAATAAACAAATAGATAGAAATAAATAAATATATATGCTAATTTTCTAATAAATTCATAAATAGATAGATAAGTAAATAAACAAATAAAGGTTTATACTAATAGGTGAATCAATAAATAGATAAATAAATATACTCGTTTTTGATAAATAAATAAATAGATAGATAAATAAATATACTATATAAATAAATAAATAAATAGATAAATGAGTATACTCATTTTCTAATAAATAAAATATACAAATAAATAAATAGATAGATAGATAAATAAATAAATTTATAAATAATAAGATAGATAGATAAATAAATAAATAAATAAATATAATACTAATTTGTTTAATAAATAAATAAATGAATAAATAGGTAGTTAAATAAATAAATATATATATATAAATAATAAACAAATAGATAAATAAATGAATATACTAATAAATACATAAATAACAAAAAAAATAAAAAATGAATGAAACATCTTTTGTTATTAATTCTTGCAACCCTAGATAAATGTGGTACTGTACAACAGTTTAATTTCAACGCAACTTAATTTAGCGAATTAGCACTAATAGTCAACTTTTTGTATCAATTTACTTTCACTGATTAGTATCATCTTCCTAACCATTATAAATAATATAATTGGTGGCATTTCAATTTTGCGATTTAGACCTAGCAAAATTAACGAAATTATACTGCTAGCGAACTTTAGTTCAATGGAGCCATTGTGTGTATACACAGCTGGTGTGCATGCACCCCTAATACCATGCATAGGGGTCAACACTAAGCAATCACCGACACTGCACTGCATGCACTGACACTGTACATGTACATGTATGCACATGTGTTGTGTAGGAACCATTATGCATAGCTGCTACAAGTTTTAGGCTAGTGTTTTGATTATTTGAAATGTTTGAATGAGAACAACATGTTGTTGTTGCAACAACAGTTATTATCTAGAGGAGATACATAAGAATGACAACAAGTGATTTTGGAGCATGTAGAACGACCAGGAATAGTTATATTATTGGAATAATTCCCGTTACACACTACAACCAGTACAAGTAGTACTACAACTAGTCTCTGCCATAAGTACTAGCTAGTACTACAGGATACCGTGCAGCGCAGTGCAAAATTCAGTACCTTCGATCGTTCGACAGTTGTGATGAGAAAGCCATCTTGATGTTTACATTTATATGATAATGGTAAGGTATATTTATATTTAATTCTATATTGACAATTTAAAGTAAAGCATCATATTTGTGTAATGAAATTATGGCTCCATTTGGTTGGAATAATACACTTAAATATTTTATTTTATTTCATTCATCAAACAAATTCTTAACATTTGAAATAACAGTCAACAGTTGTCAATGGATGCATGAAGTAGACATACATGTTAAGGACTAACATAATCAAAACAGCTATTTAGTTAGGCCTATAAATATAATAAAGCACCAATTTTAGGCCAATGAAATTTGATTGTGTTTTCTTAATATTTGTTTCACGTAACATTTTTCATTTCATAGCTGGTCACATTTTATAAGTTGGGACCCTAAAAGGATGGATTTGTCACAATTTTTTGATTATTTGCCATTCAAATGCTTATAATTTTCAAACCATACATCACAATTGAGTATATTTACTATTATTTAGTCTCATTTGGAAGATAATTTATTGCTTTAATGGTATCTGTAAGAAAAAGTATGAAACAAGTTAAGATTATTTACTATAACTCGTAATAATTACAATTAGTCAGGACCCAGTGGGGGGAGGGGGGGGGGGGGGGGGGGAGGATGCATACAATGTATTTCCAAAGGGATGGGCAATATAAATAATTAACCTTGTGTATATTAGTTCATTGAATTATTATTGTGTGTGGATGGATCATTTTAGTGTAATTACCAAACCTTAATTAGTGTTAATTTCATCCCCAATTAATTAATTATACAAAACATATCATCTGAAATGTATCAACGGCATATTATTACCCATTTCAATTTTCAAATGGTAACTGGGGGAGGAGGGGGGTAATATCTCTGCAGTGTTTTAATTAAGTTAGACCTAATGTTGAATGTTCCTTAATAATTTAGATAATCTTTGCTAATTATATTGATACTAATTACCTGGAAGTGCTTGTTTTATCCACTAAATCCGCACAAAAATAGCACTTTGTAGTGTTCAGGATAAATGTGTCCATCGCCGTCATCCTACTAATATCATTTTCAAATTGTTTAATATCAAATGATGATTTTTTTCTATAGATCAACAGTTTTAATTATGTTAGCAAGATGTCAGTGCAATTAAAGGTATATTATGCATGTGATCTTTTCCAGGGGACGACCTCAATCCTCGAAGAAGAAAAAAATTGGAAGCAGATTTTCTTGCAGATATACTTTTTTGATCATAAATCATAAATACACTCCAAGTTACAGAGCGATACGATTCCTAATAATCTCAACATCATGACTTCAGAGTGAATTTAGAGCAAAATTTAAAAAATAGATTGTACCGCTTCAAACCATGATTGTGAAGTAATACGAACGAATCGTATGGATCTGTACCTTAGAAGATATTTATGGTTTATGATAAAAAATGCGCATTTGCAAGAAAATCTGCTTTCATAGTAAAAATCATTTATAGAGGGCGCTACTTGGAAAAGATCACATACATGTAATATGCCTTTAATGCCAGGCATATCGTTGTAATCACTTCATAATACAGAAATGAGGTTGTAAGTAATCAGCGGAATTTGTTTTCTTCAATTTGAATGAATCGTTCCTTTCTACCACGCAGGTGTGTTCATAAACTTCATTTAAGTGTTTTGATGAACAAACAGTTTATACATTTTTGTCACACTGCACAAGCTATTTATTAAACATATTGATTGAGTAGAAATTTGCGATACAAAATGCAGCTGAATAAAAGAGAATCATAATGCGAGCGGGTGATAGGAAACTATGAATCATGTTTTATTGGCTCTAACCCTTTTTGGGTAAAGGCCTGGAATGCCAGAAGGCTACATAAATGTTTAACTCACACAGCCATGGTCTCCGATCTTCGCAAATGACCCATACAGGTTTAAACCACAGTTATTACAAATTCAAGCAAATATAAATGTGTAATAATTGTTTACTCTGTCCTTTTCTTTTTAATACAGGTTGATTGATGGTCAATTTCAACGCATGGCGAGTATGTGGACATCGTAATCATTGTTTTCTTGCAATTGGTCTGGTCTCGATGTTACTCTAAATCAGCGCAGCATGGATTTTGAGGGTTTGCTGTAATGTAATTACCATACATTTACTGTATACAACGAAATGACAGTTCTCACCATAACCAAACAAGAGCCATGTGGACATATCTGTTGGCAATTTCTGGAGACATTCAAGGCTCATGAATACGGAAACGCGAAGGAACGAACCAAATGTCTGTGATTAGACTTATGACTAGGCCTGCCCTGCATACGACGGGAATTCATCATAATACAATTGTGTGTTGACAGGTTCGCTGCCGGACAAGGTTATTTTTTTATATAACTCAAGATTCGACAAAACACAGATTACGTCCTATGTACGTTTATGAATCAACACTTGTTATTGTTACATTACTGGTGCATCTCTTTTTAATACAATAAAAAGGACTGCTTTTTGGTGATTAAATTCTACAACTCATACCGACAAGCAGACTAGAACTGTTAGTTATTACATTAGTATTACATGTAAATGTACATTGATATTTTGTAACCACATGGATTTTGGCTTTTCTGTCCAGCTAAAAAAGTGCTCAGCAAAATAATGGTGCAGGTATTATATTAAATAATTTGAAAGGGTTTTGATAGAGCAAAGCTCGCGGCTGTACCAGGTAAAATATTTGATAGCAATATCCAGTATCTACTATCAAATGTATATCAAATAATTTGATAGGGTTTTGATAGAGCAGATGCCAAGCTCGCTGGCAGTACCCGTTAGATTATTTGATAGAGATTTGATAGCAAGATCCAGTGTTTTACTATCAAATGTATATCAAATCATTTGATAGGGTTTTGATAGTGCAAATTTGATATAATTTTGATAGGCCTATCAAATTCCTATATAATTGGGACATCTGAGTCTATCAAAAGTCTAGCAAATTTCCATTTGATAGATATTTGATAGGCCTATCAAATTCCTATATAATTGGGACATCTAAGTCTATCAAAAAACTATCAAATTTCCATTTGATAGATATTTTATAGTTTTTTGATAGGCCTATCAAATCCCTATATAATTGGGACATCTGAGTCTATCAAAAGTCTAACAAATTTCCATTTGATAGATATTTGATAGGCCTATCAAATTCCTATATAATTGGGACATCTAAGTCTATCAAAAAACTATCAAATTTCCATTTGATAGATATTTTATAGTTTTTTGATAGGCCTATCAAATCCCTATATAATTGGGACATCTGAGTCTATCAAAAGTCTAACAAATTTCCATTTGATAGATATTTAATAGTTTTTTGATAGTTTTTTGTTCAAATATAGACCAACTCATTTTTGTTAGAATTTTGATAGGTCTCTATCAAATGTCTATCAAAAGTCTATCAAATAAATGTCCCAATTATATAGGATTTCATTTGATAGAGTTTTGATAGCTATCAAATCTCTATCAAATTTTGACAAGGGTGTATTTACTTCGACATTTGGTACTTTATAAGAGTGGTAACATCTATTAGTTTACTTAGTATCTTTGTCATACAAACTGTAGTATCAGTGTTTTCATTGGCGTCTGATTCCCTTTTAGCGAAAACTCTGTAACCGGGAAGATCACGGCGTACCGGCTGCGGCGCATATGATGAGGTTGGTTCTGGCCAGGTGAAATCTTTATAGCCGGAGCTATCCATATCATGGTGTACCAGCTGCGGTGCATATGATGAAGTTGGTCCTGGCCATGTGAATTCTTTATAATAGCCGGAGCTATCACGGTGTACAGGCTTACCCGCTATCTGTTCATGTTGACCGATGTGGATTCTTTATAATAGCCGGAGCTATCACGGTGTACAGGCTTACCCGCTATCTGTTCATGTTGACCGATGGATTCTTTATAATAGCCGGAGCTATCACGGTGTACAGGCTTACCCGCTATCTGTTCATGTTGACCGATGGATTCTTTATAATAGCCGGAGCTATCACGGTGTACAGGCTTACCCGCTATCTGTTCATGTTGACCGATGGATTCTTTATAATAGCCGGAGCTATCACGGTGTACAGGCTTACCCGCTATCTGTTCATGTTGACCGATGGATTCTTTATAATAGCCGGAGCTATCATGTTGTACAGGCTTACCCGCTATCTGTTCATGTTGACCGATGGATTCTTTATAATAGCCAGAGCTATCACGGTGTACAGGTTTACCCGCTATCTGTTCATGTTGACCGATGGATTCTTTATAATAGCCGTAGCTATCATGTTGTACAGGCTTACCTGCTATCTGTTCATGTTGTTCAAAATTCTCAGCAGCGTTTGGGTAAGACTGTTTGATCTTTGACAATGTTCCGTAACTACTGTAGTACCTTTGTTGTTCTTGTTGACAATTTTCAGTACAAGCGTTGTTATAAGCCTGTCCAACTTCTGACACTGTTCCGTTTCTAGCATTAGCATACATGTAATACTTTTGTTGTTGTACAATGTCTTCAGCAGCATTGGTAGAAGCCTGTCCAACCTCTGACACTGTTCCGTTTCTAGCATTAGCATACATGTAGTACTTTTGTTGTTGTACAAAGTCTTCAGCAGCATTGGTAGCGGCCTGTCCAACCTCTGACACTGTTTCGTTTCTAGCATAATACTTTTGTTGTGGTACAATGTCTTCAGCAGCGTTGGTAGACTGTTTGACCTTTGACCCAATTTCTTTTCCTTTAAGGTTTTCTCGTTGTACAGATTCTTTTGGATGGTTGGTAGGTTGCATTCTAGGCTCTGTCAATACAGCCTTTTCATTTGGCTTCGGTTGATGTACAACTTTAGATGGAAGATTGGCTGGTATGGATCTTAACTCTGGTACGGTTGCTCTTCCACCTTTACTGCTTGAACTTGAACTACCAGTAACACTGCGTTCTTCATCAAGCACACGAGTAAATGCCTTAGCAGCTTCTAAATCAGCTTCTAACTGTAACTGTTCTTGTTTGTAGTCTAATTCTGCATGCTGTTGTTCTAGTTGTCTTCGCCATTCCAACTCCTTCAGCTCTAGTTGTCTCTGCAATTCCCTTTTCTTGCTTTCTATTTCATGACGTTGTTTTATGACAGCTGCCCTCGCTGCCAAATCAATTTCCCTTTTTACTGCTTTTGCTCGTTCTGACCTTGCACTAAATACTGAGGAACGGTTGCTGGCTCGAGAATCTATCATTGAGACACTATCATCTGGATTAATTTCATTATCTCCATCCATTTTCTTCTTATGAATGTTACTTGTTACTATGTTAGCCCGTTTAGAAATGTTGAATAGCGCCCTCTATTGGCTGACTATTGAGTCGTGGCTGGTGGACACGTAACATACGTTGATATCGATAGGGGGCGCCCTTCTGAACTACCGCTAATATTATCACACACCCGGGTCACAAATTTGTTCATAATTTAACTTTAAGCTTACTTCGGCGATGGTTGACGAATGCCGACTTATTTGTAATTGTAATCGAATCTATTATATAATGACAATGTCTCTTGTAGCTCGATGTGGCTTTATTTATATCATTGACTGTTGACATGACAATTTAAACAGCGGCGTCTTTCACTTTAATGTAGTGTTCTATGCGTTCGGAAACGGGACTACAATAATTATCACCTGCTGTGGATTCAACATCGCATTTACTTTTGACCGTTACCTCTTCTACTCGAACTCCACGATATCCATGTATAAACGAGTCGATAAAGTCTTCTCTAAGGTTGAATTATCTATACAAACATCCTTTATTCTCTAAACGAAGTTACACAAGTTATCGGAAATTAGGTGAAAGACGGTTTCGCGTCGTATATTTCATGCGAGTCGCCATATTGAATCAACTTTTCCCATCATGCAATACAAACATTAAAGGGGTAATTTACGTTTTGGTTGAGCGACTCTGAAAATAAAACTTGATACCAAAAATAGGGTTTGGACATTACACCTAGTCTTCGTGCTTTTCCGGAACTATTATAGGATTACACGAATTGCGCATTGATTTGGTGTGATGCTCTCTAATGGTTCAATTCGGTGCAATTTCAGAAAGTATTACGCTATATACAGCCTGTGTGACGGGGCCATTGACCGCTGATCGACGTGAAAAGAGCGATGAAATGTTCGTGATAAAACCATCGATGAAATGTTCGTGATAAAATGATCGATGAAATATTCGTGATAAAACGATCGATGAAATATTCGTGATAAAACGATCGATGAAATGTTCGCGATAAACTCATCGATGAAATGTTCTCGATAAACTCATCGATGAAATGTTCGCGATAAACTCATCGATGAAATGTTCGCGATAAACTCATCGATGAAACGTTCGCGATAAACTCATCGATGAAATGTTCGCGATAAACTCATCGATAAAATGTTCGCGATAAACTCATCGATGAAATGTTCGCGATAAACTCATCGATGAAATATTCGCGATAAACTCATCGATGAAATGTTCGCGATAAAACTATCGATGGAATGTTCGTGATAAACTCATCGATGAAATGTTCGCGATAAACTCATCGATGAAATATTCGCGATAAACTCATCGATGAAATGTTCGCGATGAAACTATCGATGGAATGTTCGTGATAAACTCATCGATGAAATGTTCGTGATAAAACGATCGATGAAATGTTCGCGATAAACTCATCGATGAAATATTCGCGATAAACTCATCGATTAAATGTTCGCGATAAAACTATCGATGGAATGTTCGTGATAAACTCATCGATGAAATGTTCGCGATAAACTCATCGATGAAATATTCGCGATAAACTCATCGATGAAATGTTCGCGATAAAACTATCGTTGGAATGTTCGTGATAAACTCATCGATGAAATGTTCGTGATAAAACGATCGATGAAATGTTCGCGATAAAACGATCGATGAAATGTTCGCGATAAAATGATCGAATTTCTGATCTCTATTAAAAACCCAAAATGCGTTCCATAGTATTATAGATGATGGTCTGTGACGATGCTAGCGTTGTGAATATGCTAGCGTAGCGTTTAATTATTGTTATTCTTGTTGTGGTAGCGTAAATTAAGCTTACTGCCAAAAATTTACCTTGGCTTTGCGTTGCGTATTTATTACGCCTGTTTCTTGAAGAACTTCACTCGTTTGAAACACAAGATGTTTACGTTTGTCAACTAGGGTTTATATATTTGATCCCTTGTCGTTTTATTTATCAACTTCTTACTTATAACAAACGATTGTGTCGATTTAATATGTGACAATTTCCCCGACGATACCATTCCAAAACAGGCACGCAGGAAAAGAGAGCGAATTCTCCTCCCAATCGCCCAGGTAAGCCCGCATGTAGTTTCAGCCTTCTGATTGGCTAAGAGTTGCGCTCATGTAGTTTCGGCCTTCTGATTGGCCAAGACTTATGTGACGTACTCGTGAAACTACTTGTGGCACCAATGTCAACCATTAGGGGTGAGCAATTGTGTATTATTATACTGACTTCCTCACATGGTCGTACGAATTCCGGAATGCAAATGAAGCTGCGAGCTTGAGCGCCAGTGGCGTAGCCAGAGGGGGGCGAGGGGGCGACCGCTCCCCCAATATTGACGTCGTGTCGGTTGAGATTGGCACTGTCGGTTCATTTGACCAAAGGAGCCATGGACTTATGATGGTCAAAACTACACATATGTAGGGCGCGTATGTCTTCCAAATATGCAATATTCTTTGGTACAAGCTTGTTTAGAGCCAAAATGTAGCTCAATCGTGCAAAAATAGGTGTAAAGTCGAAAGTTTTCGCACGCTATGCGCGCATAACTTTAATACAAATATCTTGTCGGTTCATTTTCATTTCTCGCCACCCCCCCCCCCCCCCCCCCCCATATGAAATACCTAGCTACGCCACTGACTTGTACTTAAGTTAATTGGATGTTTTCAATTTGTAAGCCTATTGTTACAAACATAATAATAACTTATTTATATTATTTGCGTGGCAAGCGTCAAAGCGAACCAATATACATTGAGGCCGAATCTACGAGTAGCACAAGACTGACGTGTTTATCAAATTGCATAGACTGTATACACGAGAGTCTTTAACGCATGCGGAGATACAAATTAATCGAGTATACAATGTACATAGTCTAAGCGTTGAACTTTTTAAAAAAATCAGTTTTGCTTGTTAAATGCTATGAGCTTTGTGGCCAACATTTGAACTGCACATTTTGGGATTTCAACCGCACATTTTCCAATCTCAGCTGCACACATGTGCTGACAGCACAATATATTTTAGGGTCTTAGTTTTTATAAGAATGAAATCCTGGCTAGTTTTTCATTTAGAGGACGATGGCGGAATCGATTGAGTCTCGCAATAAACGGCGCCTTCGATTTAAGAAGTGGTCTTTAGTTACTTTTTAAATGAAATATCAATAAGTAGGTACAAACTCGTGAGAGGGCGCTATTACCAGTCAGCTGTAGAACGGGCCCGTTTCAATTGAAGGCGCTCTATAACGACGGGTGTACATAACCAAGGTATAACGCACACCCGTCAATTTGCGCAATGATTGAATTTTCGCTTTTTACCCCCAATACTCTGCATCAAAAGTAACTATCCATATAGTTGAGGGCAGCATAAGGTACCAGAACTCCCTGCGACATCCAGTTCGATGTTTTAATTTAACATTTGACCCAAACATCACACGACAAAATGTTATCTTTTTTGACCGGTTTGCTGCGATGAGACCACCATTTTTGAAATGAGATTACACCATTTTATAGAATTTTTAGGGTAAGGGTATTAATTGTTATATTAAATATAAGCCCTATAGAATTCAGAAGTGATGCCTTTCTAACGGTTATATCTGTGATAAGAGAGTTATTTCGTTGGTTAAAATCGGCAAAATCGCCTTTTATGAATTTTGAAAATTACATTGACGTGAGACCGTTCCCTCCCGTTTCCAAGCCCGCCCTCTATTGAAAAGTGTTTTTTGTTCGTTTTCCGGCGGGCGACGGATTTCCGTCACTTGATGAATCGCCATGTAAAAAATGACGGCAGTGCGTCACTAAATAGAGCGCCCTCAATTGAAACGGGGCCCCGTTCTACAGGTGACTGATTACTAATATAATAATAACGTATCATTTTCAGTGATTTATACTGGTATACCTGGCTGATAACATGTTCGCAAACTTTCGTAGCTGGTGAATTTTTGGATTTAGCTGGGAAACATAATTGCTAGTACGCTGGGTGTGAGAAGCAATTAATGTGTACACATTTTTTTCATTAAAATAGGGATTTCTTTTAGCTTTTTATATGAAATTCTTGTTAAACATGTTAAATATGATAACAATAGTTATTGTAACCATTAGAAATTAAAAATTATACCAGGCTACCACAAAATACACACATGCAATATCTGCAAGTAGAAGACATACACTGATATTTGTAACACGTTTGACTCTGATATATGGTAGACATTTGGCGCATACGGCAAATACTTTTAAGGGCAGTGTCAACCCGGCACTTGTTTCAAAAATAGAATTTCATATTTCTCTATTATTTTATACTTTTATATGTATTCTATCATTACCATCATAAATTACTAATCGGAAGCGATTATTTCCCGTTCTTTTGGGTGATTTTAAATAGCTGTTTTGGTAAGTTTGAGTCAGGAAAAGGCGCATGATTATTTGGCGGGAATTTAAGCGGAGTTCCGCGCTTTTCAAATGCTGCGACAGCTGTTCGATCATTGCGTCGCGCGTAGAAACTTCCCGCGCATAATACTAGACGCGCCGCTTAATATCCGCGACGTAGACGCGAAAAACAAAAGAGCGCAAAACAATGTCTAAAAATGTAAACAAAGGCCAATCTTACGATAATTTAAATTTCAGTTTTCTTCCGATTTCTTAAGATGGTGACAATATAAATTGAATCTGATATTTTATTTTGATTGTTCATAATAGTATACTCGCTTTTCAGGTCACACGCCCGTGAATTCCGTGAACATTTAGCTTTAAATGGTGGAAAATGTCAATATTTTTACTAAATCGATGTTTTCTAGAAGTTCAAATTTGAAGGAATTTTACGAATTTTCAGACAACATAACTAAAAATAGATCAAACAAACTATCAGGTAAGCTTTTACTACCATTGTGTAGAGGACTTTCAGCGCTAGGAGGCAATTTTTTATTTTTTCGATTATGGATTTTAAACTCGAGATATGCATCCATTTCTAGCTAAATGTATGCACAAAAACACGACTTTTACACTTTTCCGATGTTTTTAGCAATATTTCCAAAACTAAGCCTTATTTTGGAAAAAGAAAAAATTGCCTCCTAGACAAAATTGTCTTCTTTGCAAAAATGTATTTTAGAACAAATTAACATTTTTTATTTTTTAGTTATGCTGTCTGAAAATTTTGGGGTAAAAAAATAGCTTTTTGGTTCATTTCTCAAAATTTAGTTAATTTGGTATCACATTGATATCACCATCGGATTCCTCATCAAATTTCCTTTCTATAAATGTATACTTTTATGTACTTTTATTCAATATTCTCAAACTTAGAAGCAAAAGTTGATCATCAAAATACTAGGGTTGACACTTCCCTTAAAGTAGGACGATGTTAACCTAATGGATTTTTACCTTAGCTTTTTCAAGGTCCTGTATCCAAGGGTGAACATGATGGGGGGCCAGGGACTGTTTGGCTCGCATACATTGTGAAATGGCCCCTGGTTTAATTCATTTCTTTTTTAAATTAGAGCGTGGCTAAATAGGATTGCATTTTTATTGACACACCATAATTGAATGCCCCCAGCCCACTGGAGATCGGAGATCCTACCAACAGTGGCGTAGCCAGGGGGCAAGGTGGCCAATCACCAATATTTTGAGTCTCTCGGTTGAGATTGGCACTGTCTGTTTATTTGACAAGGCGATATCATGGAATTATGATGTAAATAACCATTTTTTGCGAAATTATATTTTTTACAATTATAGGGCCAAAACGTACCTCAAATGGCAAAATAAGTGATAAAGTGCTAATTTTCACGCGCTAGGCGCGCAATTGTTTAGTCGGTAAAGTCTTGTCGGTTCACTTTTATTTCTTGCCCCTCCAATATAAAAGACTTAGCTACGCCACTGCCTCCAAGAACGTTAACCATTTTGTCAACTATGGTTTCGATTTCGACTCACCTTTACTATCACCTCTAAGATGTTCTGACAAGTACCATGACATTCCAGCAAAACCACCAAATAGCACTACAGCGAGAACACTGAACATGGCCCATTTCTTGTAGGATCTCCTGTTTGTCTGGGGTTGGTTTGGTGCGGCAGTGGTGTCATTTCGACCAGGTTTGTCTCCCATCTCCATCGCTCCCATTATTGTGTTTTGTGTCAAGAATTGTTACTGAACGACGATAGTAATGATATCAGTGTCTGTGTCCGTGTTCTTGACTCACTTACGGTGATTTTATAAAGAAAACATGGTCATAATATAAATATTCAATGCACATTAATGAAAATTAGTGTAGCCGACAATTAATAATACGAATATTATTCGTATTATTAATTGTCGGCTACACTAATTTTCATTAATGTGCATTGAATATTTATTGGTATGAGTGCCTCGAAAATATATATAATTTCCTTGTTTTTACTATATAAAAAATACCATATGATGATCAATTATTTTGAGAATTTGAATTATGGGATGTTATGAAATAAACCCGCCTCTTTATGATATCCGAACACGGCCTGTTTGGATAAAGAAATATGGTAATAATCGAAGAAACGGAAATTACTTTTGTCTGCGCATCTTTTTTCAAAAAGATTGCAAAGGTGGGTAGAGGTTCATAACTCCAACTTCAACATTATTGCCCAGAACCATTACGTCACATTTTTTTACCTCGGCAAGTATCAATTAAGCTAATGTACTAATTTTTAAATTTGATGAACGAAATAAGATGATCCATGTACATTATATAGTCACAAATCCGCTTTTGTCTAGTTTTCAAAGTGTTATCAAACCTCTGATTTTGATGCAAAACAATTATTCCTAATTTGTATTTCCATATTTTTTTTATTTTTCCAGTATTTAACAGTTCGTATTTAATCACCCTGTATATGGCCATGCGTTTTGAGGTGGGCCAGTTTCGCGTGACACATTGTATTTTGACACAAAACGCGTGTATTTTCACCTAAAAGGCTGTACCGTTTCAGAACAATGTAACACCTATATAAAAGTATACATTTTCTTGAACAGTTTTGTCTGAGGAGTTCAAAAATGCAATAAAAACTGACATAGGTTGTAACCGTAAGGTCCTAGGAATCTGAGAATGTTAATTTTTTTATTAATTTTTCCATTTTTTCAATTTTTTTTTAAAAAGTACAGGTAATCATACACATTTAAGAACTGTATATTTGATTTCTACTTAGTTTCAGCTTTCCAGACATATATAACTTCACATCATTAACTAAAGATAAGATGATTTTGTGCGCGCTTTTTAAAAATTGATTTTTGCACATGATTATTTGCAAATAATCGGACCTTCTTGGCTTACGAAGGCATTACCTTTGAAACTCCTTCCCTTAAACCTTTTAATATAGTTAAGTATTCATATTCAGCTAGATAAGGAAACAACTTGAGTATACAAGCATGTTAGCTGTCCAAATACAAAAATACTGGTTATGATTCAATTATCCACATAGTGATTTGCGATATTCAAAATGGGTTAAAATATTATACAATATTACATGCAACATGCACTTTGCAAAATAAGTTTGCAATCTTGCAATCAAGTAGGATTCATTTTAATACTCACTCTTTAAGACTCTTTACACATTATTCTAGAGTTCTCAGCATGTGCAATGCAAAGGAAATTGTTCTAAGTCACAAGGCTAATGTACACATGATATCTTTGTGATCCTCTTTTTCCAAAACATACATATCCGTTTGCTTTTTGCTAGATTCTTAAGGTCTATTCCGTAATATACATTCCTGTGGTACTATGGCTTCTTCCATGCTTTTTTGTATAGCATACCCTCCCTTGTTGATTTTTTATAATTTAGGTAATGACCTTTCACAATCTTGGTACCAGCTAAATACAAATGACCATACTCTGACTTTGTATCTTTTTGTAATGGAATTACACCAGCTGATGTAACTTGCAATAGGAAGTATGAACATGGCATCAGTTGAAGACTAAATTGCAATAACAGAATCCATGTGAATAATTCCAGTAAAATCTATGTGTGAAGATGATGTAGTACTTGTATCTGTGTCTATCCATAGGCTGCTCCTGATCATCAGCATCTTCATCATTGATTGACAGTGACACTCAATCACGGAAAGTTACTTCTGTGAAAGTATAGGCCTACATTCCTCTGCATGTATTTGGATCTTTATCAATGTGATTTAGGTTTAGAAGTGTGACTTGCTTTTATTAGAGTTAAATAAAGACATACAGACAATACATCTCTATAACATTTGGGAGTATTCTTGAATAATTTTGGATTACGAAATACAGACAGACAATTTGTGAAGTTCGCGTATTTCACTCAATAATAGCCCAATATGTAATATTTAAAAAGCAAAACAAAACAAATATCATTGAAATAACTATTTTAAATAGAATAATTATAACAGAGTAATCAATATCAGAAACAGAATTGTTTTTCATTGAAAGTAGGACCCGTATTACCATATTTGCCAAATTTATGCTCCCGATCCTCATGCTCCCGATCCTCCTCCGCCCTTGGGATTTTTTTTCAACAGTTCATTAGTGATATATAACAATATACTTTAATAATTTAGTTTTTTCTATCTTGTAGCCAGATGTATTGCCTTCAATTTGATACCAAATTTATTCTCATAGCATATATATTTCTTGAGAAAATCATTTTTTCAACAAGAAATTGTCGTAAATGTGTCACATCTCCGGCTATTTACTGGCCCAACTCAAAACGCATGGCCATATACATTTTCTAATAAGCTGGCGAATCAATATTGCATATGGTTGGATGGGTAATTTTACTGTGTACAAAAACATACCTAGCCTTAAAGAGAAAACAAAATCATAATTTTGAATAAAAATTGTAATTGTTACATCCTGTATAATGTTAAGGTCACCTTGTATACGGTATTTGATTTCAATCCTTATAATTATTTTAAGCTTTCCAAGTATATAGTTACGGTTTCGTACCCTTAATAGGTGTAAACATTTTGATATATTCTACTGGAAATGCGAAAGGAGTTTTATTTCATGAAATAGTCCCATGTAAACCAAATGTAGCCCAGTTTAAAAAAACATGACCATAAATAAAATAAAAAATTGTTCAAGTCTGCAATGAAAACGATCCTGCTCTACGGCCAAAAGGACCAATCAGGTAGGGTCGTTTTGTTTGTTTTCGTTTTGTTTTATAAAATTGTGTGAATATTTTGGTGCATTTTCAACAATTTTCAACATTTAGGTGTGGTATTAGGTTGGAGGGGTTTAACTATGTTATTTAGCATTCCTACCTGGTCGCCTCCATTATTATTGCATGTCGGTTTGCGTTGACATCAATAAATCAGGCAGCGCCGTTTGTGTTTCACTGGCCACTGCATGCGAACAACCAACCAGCCTGTCTCCCGTCTAATTTTGTGGAAAGCTAACCGAGGCAGAAGACCTCTTCAGTATCCGGATACCGTCAAGAACGATATGGGTGTAGATCCACCAGAGATCCACCAACTCATGATTGACAGGAAAGTCTGGGTCCAGTATGTTGCAATGCTACCTCCATTTCGTCCACGGACGACCAATAATGATGATGAAAGAGATGCTCTTGGCACATTCAGATTTAGACCTCCCCCATATTCTCAAGCACGTAGCTGAGCTCTGGGATTGTGTTGCATATCGATTGAAAGATGATGTGCTCATTGTTCATCAATCCAGCGATACCATATTTGTTGCAATTACTTGTTTCAGAGCTCAGCCACGTGCTCATGAACATAGGCAGGTTTCAATCTGAATGTGCCAAATCATCAAAGGTCAATAGAGCATCTTTGTGCAATACAGCAACACCAAAAGGTTGTTTATGAATTTTTCGTAGAAAACTTCCAAGAAAGGAAACTTACTAATTTTTCCATTGTTGTGTTCCTCAGTGGATTGTGTTTGATCCAGAGCTAGCGTTTCTAGTCTGTTTCTTGATGACATCATCAAATGTTGATGATGACGCACTCTGGATCACTTAGTCGTAAAGATGACTGAGTTGGTAAGCCCTCGTCACCGTTCATAAGGTGCTAATGTTGGTTGGTGCAGCCTCTCCTTCTAATCCAAATAGATTCGCGAATCCATCTGGTATTTCTTATTTCATCTCTGGCTATTATCTTTGACTTCTCCCATTTGATAACATGATTCTGTTTAACTGCGTGTTCCGCTACCGAGGATTTTTCAACTCTGCACTTTGGGATTCTTTTCTCGTATTGTTGAGTGCTCGTTTTAGCAGTTTCAGTTTTATGTTCTTTCTTTCTCGTGCCGAACTTTCTACCCGTTTCACCAATGTAGGTCTTTTTGCAATTGGAACAGGGGATTGTGTACACCACACCCGCCTTATCATCGCTGTCAAGTTTGTCTTTGGGTGGACAAGGACTTGGTTACGGCTAGTGTGAGGTTTGACTGCCATACTGATATTGTGTTTCCTCAGTATGAGCTGAACCGGTTCAGTGACACCTTGAATATATGGGAGGGTGACGAAGGTGACCGATTTTGTGTCTGTGTCAGTCGTCTTTTTGTTGACTTTGGGTCTCACTTTTGGTTTGGACATTTGTTTCTTGACTTTGTTGAAGGACCACAAAGGGTAGCCACACGTTTTAAGCGCTGATTTGATAGTCTCTTCCTCAACTAATTTGTCCGCCGCTTCCGTCGCAACTTTTTTCATTCCGGTCTAATAATATTCTTATGACTCCAAGTCTGTGATAGAGAGGGTGAGCTGATTGAAAGTCCAAATACTAGTTGGGGTGGGTCGGTTTCCGGTATATTAATAAATTTACGCTGCCGTCCGGTTTTCTGACAATGAGGGTGTCAAAGAATGGAATTTTACCGTCTTGTTCACATTCATAGGTAAACTTTAGACTGCCAGTGTCGTCAACATTGTTGAGGTGCTCTGTCGATTGTTTTTCCGTGCCGCGGGTGACGATCTCAAGAATATCATCAACGTACCGTTTGAAGAACCGTGGTTTGCATTCTAAAGGAGCAGTGGCAATCGCTTGTTGTTGTTCGAGATTCTCCATAACAATAATTGCAATAATCGGAGACACCGGGCTCCCCATCGCTGTACCGAGTTTCTGGTTGTAAATTTGGCCGCGGAAAGTCATGTATGTGGTGGTGAGTATGAATATGAATTCAAGCAAGTCCATAATGTTGCTGAGTAACAAAGTCAATGTTGTGCCTAAAGCACAACAGAAATGGATCACTGAATTTGACAACATGCCAGACTCAAAGGAAATTATTTGGAAAAATATTTATAGTATGCCATATAGATGTACTCTAGATACAAAAACACAGTATTTGCAATATCGTTTTATTCATAAAATCCTCCCCACAAATACATTTCTTAATAGGATTGGTTTAGTTGATGACTATAAATGTAATTTTTGCAAAACAGAGGAAGAGACAATGAAACACTTGATGTGATGAAAAGATTGAGAAGAACATTGCAAAAAATAGAGATAAATATGGGTCTCATGTTAAGAAATGGGAACCTTTCTTATAATTTTTTTTTGTTGATGATGATAAGGTCATTTACTACAATTTATTTTGTAATGTCATCTAGTGGCTGAGTTTAACTGTGTCAACTTGTAAATTATGTAAAATGTAAATTTAAGTTTGTACTCATGTTTGTATTGTGTGGGGTTTTTTTATGTGATTATTTTTGTGAGTTAAAAAATAAATAAAAATAAAGACCCTCACGGGATTTGAAAATGAAAAAAAGTGTTTAGAAAACACTACCTTGCACCACGTTTGTAAACACGTTTAAACGTTTTTGTAAACACATGATAATGTATGATTAGCAATTTGACACTTGGCATTTAGCAATTAAACACTTGGCATTTAGGAATTAAACACTTGGTATTTAGCAATTAAACACTTGGCATTTAACCATTAGACACTTGGTGTTTAGCCTTTCGACACTTGGGTGTTTAGCCATTAAACATTTAAATTTCTTGACTTGAGAGCGAGTCATTCACTCGGAGGCAATGAACAAATTAATCGTGCAGCTGTTAAATTAGCAACGTTTCAGGTAATAAAATCGTCTTTTTATATTCTCGGATCATGCAACACCCCTAGGTTACTCATACTTCATAGAACAGTTTGTACTGGGAAATAAAAGCGTATGCACTTCTCGTTTTAAGTATTAGTCTGTCGCGTGCACGACAATACCCACACCACACATGCACATTACCAGCATGCCAGCGCAGTACTTTTTATGCACGTATCATTTGTATGGCCGAACATTCGTACGGATATTTGGCTGTTTCTGAACTTTCTGGTGGTTTTTTTCCCAATCTTTCTTAATCTACATCATCTAATAGTCCGAGAATATAAACAAGACGATTTTATTCCCTGAAACGTTGTTGTTTTACAGCTGCATGATTGATTTGTTTATTGCCTCTGAATGACTCGCTCTCAAGTCAAGAATCAGCGAGAAAAAGATGGCGGCTCAGTATGAAGGACGCGATCTGAGGAAACTACGTCACACGGCAAAGAACCAATCAGCGCCAACTACAAACTTGCGAAGTGTTTTGAGATGCCAGCGTTAAGCATTTAAATACTTTATGTTTTGGAATTAAACACTAAAACACCAGTGTTTAGGATTTTGACATGTTTAAAATGTTTAAAAATGTTTAATTCCTAAACACGCTTTTTGCAGTGTAGAGGATGTTTAAAAGAAGACGGAATCATTTTCATTATAAATGACGCGTGGTGTGGTTGAAATGATTCAGTTGCCGTTATTTGGATATTGTAAATGGAATAGAAATACTCTGATTGCGACGTAAAAATAAATGGCGTCCGACTCTTCGAAAGAAAATTCTACTTTCACAAGACGATTCTTGGGATGAAAATGAAGCTGATTTTGAGTACATGCGGAATCCAAGATAAATATGAGCTTAGCAGTGGTCTAGAACCAGAAATTGTTGTTGACAGCGATGACACCGCTTCAGAATTGCTGATATAGTAACGCGGTCTGCCATGAAGTAACCAGCAATGCGTGGTGTGTTGACTATTACAGTGTCCACGCAATGTAGGTTATCTCGTCGCTAAACCGTACAAAACCACACGGCGTATTTTACTAGTCACTATTCGTCACTGTAACATGAACAAGGCTATCACGGAATCCCGGAATGCAAGTTTACTTTGTTTTTGTTTTGTTTTCTTATTTTTTGTGTACGATCTGTTGATTGAAAATCCTAAACACTTTTTGGCTAAACTCATTGTCCTAAAGATGTCATGTGTTCAGTTATCAAGATTGAACACCATTTAATGTTTAATAATTGTTACATGTAATTAAACGTGTCACAGTGTTTAGTTTCTAAATGCTGTGACATGTTTAGTTTCTATAGCAGTCAGCGCTGTGTTTGGAAACTAAACACTATGGTGTTTAGTTGACCTGAACACTATAGTGTTTAGTTTCTAAACATGGTGTTGACTGTTATATAAACTAAACACTGTGACATGTTTGGGGAATAAATACTGTGACACGTTTCATAAGTGTTACAAAAAGGTGTTTAGAATCTAAACGCTTGAAAAGAAGAAAAAAGTCCATAATGTCGTCGACCGAAAGTTTCGTGCGATCTTTGAGGGTGGGATCAGCATTAAGACGACTGCGTACGATGACCAAGGCTTTTGGAATAGGTACATTCGTAAACAGAGAGATGACGTCATGATGGATTCGAGTTCAGCTGTAGGGATACACTCCAACATGCCTTTTCCGTAGCGACAATAAATTCGTCTACCGGGATGGTATGGTGGTTGCGATGGGGCAGATATTTAAACCTAATTTTAGGACGTCATTTTCAGCCTTATTAAGCTTATATTTAGATAAGCCTCTTAAGCTGTTCTCCGTCCAGGTCAACATCATCAGCGTTACCGTTGAAGCCATGTTTAACAACCGATTTCTTGGCTTGTTTTTCTTTCAATCGCGCGAGTTTGGTCACGTGTCTTTGTTTAAAAAAAATTAAGTAAAAGATGACCGAACCAATTAATCAAACAATTTAGTCAAAACAAAATATTAAATCAATATGAGATAGCCTCAACACTAATCATGATTAATTCAAGCAAACATGATAATTATTTAATGGAACAAGCATAAAACAAAAGAATTAAAATTACACACTGATTATTCCTAAAATTAGGGTCTATGTTACACACATCTCCCCTTTAGGAAATTGCGTCCCAAAATGTATGTGAAATTAAATGAAATTAGTTTCACTATCAACACGGTTAAAAAACTACAACATTGAAATAATGATAAGTTTGCTTCAATCAAGATGGAAAAGAGGCACGTAAGTTTAAATCAAGGTGGAATAGATTTTGATCGAATTCGATAAAAATTAAATAAAAATAAAAACATACATGATAAAAATCAATTAAATTGGTTTCCTGATCCAATCAAAAGGTTGCAATCAGCAATGATGTCACATTTGTAACACATTTCGTGGTTATAATAATCATGTCTTGGTTCAGAATGAAATATCCAAACAACCTAATTGAAAGTTAAAACAAACGTTTAATCAAAGGTATCTACAAACCAGAACATCAAATTGAGAATCCTCAATTAGTTTCACTAGTTGTGTTTGACCTAAGCGTCTCTTTACAAAAAGGACTGTCAGAACAACAAAGTTAGCAACTTTTAAAGTAAATAAAACAAAATCTCTCATGAAATCATATCCTGGTGATTATGTTTTCCGGAATGTACAAAATCCAATTTAAATAATCATAAACAAATTAAAGTGTTCGTGGAAACTTTGAACAGAATAGAAATCAAAAACTAACTATCAAACATGGTAAAATATTTTCAAAATACCTTCAGATCTGGCATGAAAATCATCAGATCAAACTCGAACTTTCCTAAGCAAAGCTTTCTTTCATTTTTTAGAAAGACAAAATAATTGCTAACACATGTAATCAATAGTCTTAAAAACAATTGATGCATGACATAGGCTCAATGACAGATCAATTTTTGGAATGACTGAAATGCAACAGGTAAACCAACTCTCACATGTATTAGAGAGAGATAGTCTTGAGTGTCTTGTAACTCAATCCTGTGCATGCCTATATATTTAAGTCAGCACAATATTAATTAGCAAGACAATGGCAATTAAATAAATTATTTCTTACAGTACTTAATCCTACATATTTACATAAAAGTTACAGCAAAAAACATACAGGGGTAGAATGACAAATGTTGCTTCTAGCTTGTTTTGTAAAAAAACTACAAACTTGACTAAGTTTGTAATTGACACTTTTGGAAATTGAATCAAACATACTTCCAATACTTCAAAACCAATACTATTAAAATCAACATGAACTTCTTTTGAGTTCGTTTTAGAAATCGACCATGGAAAACCTTGACAAACAATGAGACAAATTTTGAAATGAAAGCACTGATTAAATCAATTTGGATCTCGATGGAAATCAATGGATATATCAAAGATGGAAAAACTTCCAAAACAAATGAATCAAATGAATGTTTGTGGTTCCAAAAATCAAAATTCAAAAGTGTAATATATCTTTGGCATTTTGAAATCCTACTAATCTGACAAATTTTCGTTGCTACAAGTCAAACAACAGTAATGCCTCTTATGTTAAATCGTTAACAAAATTATCACTTTAAGAGTTTCCATTGTGTGCACCCTTCAGAACAGTCAATCAGGTAGTCAATGATAGAAAATTATCTCAACTCGTAATTTAGTCCTTGATATTGAATATATCTTTAATACTTCTCATTAGAAAAAAATATGACTTTTGCAGGGTTCTCTAGGGGAGTGGTAAACTTAATGGTTGTGATAATCTGTTTCTGGCAAGTCAGAGGGCATATTTTCCAAAAATATTAGTCAATGTTATTGTTTATCGTCCGTTAAAGAGATATCTGATATTTAGAATGTTTATAATTGACTGATAGGTACGTTTTGTCTTTTTTAAACAGGCCACATGAATAGCACTTCGGCGATTTGTTTGTTGCTGATTTTCATCCGTTTCCGTCACACTAAATGACTGTAAATATTAGCCTTTTAGTTGTATTCCTTTTTATTTGACAACAAAACGGACCTATGGTTCCAAAGTTGTCGCAATTTTAAAAGTGTTACAATTTATCAACGCACTCAACAAGATTTCGATTTTTTTTTTCTTCTTCTTTCTTTCTAACATCAAAAATGTATGAAACCAAATGAGTGACTTTTATTCACCATTTATTAATAAGGAAACGGTGTCGACTCTAATTTGCATAATTTTAAAAAAAAATCTAGATATAAATGCCATTTTTCGATCAACTTGTCGTCAACTTTCAGGTCCTTCTCGAATGTACAGGGAATGGTGAAACAAGAAGTTAACTTACAAAGCATTTTGCTTATTTTTAAGTCGATTACATATTTTCTGAAGATTTATTAGATATACATATGCTTTATACGAACAATAACAATATCATGGTCCAAGGCACACGTCAAGGTTAAATAGTCGTTTAAATGCGTGCACATCTATATAATAATCCGCAAACAGGATGTGTATCGGTAATCACAACTGATAAGGCAAAAGAGTAATCTAAAGAAGAACTTTTTAAGGCGACGAAAAAACCTGTTCTACGGCCAAACGGACCTCTTTTGATCGGTCGGTCGATGATCGATCCGGTGTTGTTGTAGGATGTGTGGTTTTTGTCTTCAAAAATGTCGCGAAATATCAGGTGAATTTTCAGTAATTTTCAAAAATGAAAATAAAATAAAATTTGCTTTAAAAAATGAAACATTTCAAATATTGTTTGTTTGTTTTTTAATTCTAAAAAAAATGGTCAGTCAGGCCCGTAGCATAAGGGGTTCGTCGCCTAAGCCATATCGTTCTTGGACATTTAATATGACATAATTATTGTGTCATATCCATTTTAATATTATTTACAAAATATTGAGCAATTTCAGTACATGTTAATATATGAAGAGCTTAGTTCCAAAAGGAGCTAACTCACCTTTTTGAGAAAAAAATGAGTTAGGTGCAGAACATGAAAGAGAGTTACAAAATACAACTAAATTCAGTTTTCTCACAAAATATAAAAGCATCATAATTAAAAAAGTTGAAAAGGTATTTTAATGCGGTTTTCTGTTTTCATTGTGATTTGATATTGTCTTTCATGTGTACATTATTTGGAAATAAAAATGGTTTGGTAAATAGGTTTTTGAAATTTGGTCGAAACATTTTTGTTCCAAAAGGAGCTAACTCCACTGATATCCGAAAATAAAGAAAGACATAGGAAATACAGTGAAAATCAAAAAATGAAAAATCAAATCAGTTTTTAAGCTTCCACATGTGGTATCTTTCATATGGCAGAAAATTGGCATAATCAAAGAAGTACAACATCCTCATTTTAAAAAATCTTTGCTTTTCTCCTATTACACTTTTAGTGAGTTAGCTCCTTTTGGAACTAAACTCTTCATATATATCACCAAACGAACACACTGTAAATATCAACGCTATATTCCAACGCGTTGTAGTGTTAATTCATTTTTTTAATACGATGGTGTTAAAATTAGTGTATATACTGACCTTCGTAATTATTATTAACATGGTCTTGGTCAACGCCTAATGTCAATATAGCGTGAATGTGTTAACATTTTAGAAAGAAGTCGCAAGGTTTGCAAATGTTAACGCTAGTATTAACACGGCGTTAATAAAAACTAGTAATTCGATAACTTTTAACACGCAAACGCGTTAATAAACCCTTGAAATGTGATACGGGAAACCCGATGTGTTGTTTCGTCAAAAATCATACACGCCATAATTATTGTTGCGTACTTCGTAAGACGATTCTGGTGATGAAAATAAAGCTGATTTGGAGTGCTTTCGCAATCAAGATAAATATGACTTTGGCAGTGGTTTAGACCGGGGGTTTAGAAGCAGAAATTGCTGATATAGTGACACGGTTAGCCATGGAATAATCGACAATGAGTGGTGTATTTTACTATACTGTTTGCCACGCAATGTCGGTTGTCCCCTTGCTAAACCGTACAAAAAGCAACACGGCGGATTTTACTACTTACTAGTCGTCACTGCATAAAAAGGCTATCACGGAATCATGGAATGCAAGGTACCTTTGTTTTTGTTTTGTTTTCTTATTTTTTGTGTATGATCGGTTGATTTATTATAAATTTAATTTATAGGCTTATAAAGATATTAGCCTATAAGCTTACACACATGTCTTATTATTTTTTAACACTTTAACATGTTATTTTTTAACATTTCAACGTGTTAATTAAGTGTTATCCAAACACGTTAAAAATGATATTGACAAATTAACACCACAACGTGTTAAAACTAGATTTATTAACACTTTGCCTACAACATGTTAATTAAGTGTTATCCATACACGTTAAAAATAGCGTTGACAAATTAACACCACAACGTGTTAAAAACTAGAATTATTAACACCACAACGTGTTAAAAACTAGAATTATTAACACTTCAACATGTTAATTAAGTGTTATCCAAACACGTTAAAAATAAGCTAATTTAGCGTTTAGATATTAACACCACTTTTTACAGTGCACCGGGTATTTCCCACCACGGGAGAATCGAACCCACGATCTTATGATTACTAGCCAGGCATCTTCCCCAGGCAACCACTGGTTATTGATAAAACACAATAATAAATGAGTGTTTATAGTGTTAAAATATAAAATGTTGTCGTTGCGTTATCATCTATTGTAACACTGTGGGTTGGTTACACGTTTTATTAACCCTAACCCTACTACACCACACGGCAACGACACGGAAAAAATATTTTTATAACCCGGCGTGCAGGTTTTTGGGCTACAAAACGGACTCAGGCTATATAACGAGGCGAATATACTGAGCCGAGTGTGACTGACTGCCGTGGTGTAGTGGTTTGGATCTGGGCTTTGGTGCTGGAGGTCCGTGGTTCAAATCCCGGGGGTCGGGGTGACCTTTATTAAAGCATTATCCTAAAATAGTTATTTCATACAAACGCAATTATAAAAAGTATAGCTATGTCTAAGACTACATCTACATGTATGCGGATTGACGACAAGAGTCTTTTAAATCACGATGTAGATGCAACGGAACAAACAAGTGCTGTACTAGAAGCTACTACGGCGCAACTGCGTAATATAACATACATACAGGGTGTCCCTAAAAAAGGGTGCACATGTTTGTGCCACTCGTTGACCATGAAGTCCTAAAGTTTGATGTAATATGGTAATACACACGGAAAAGGAAAACACTCAGCTTTCAGATGCCGTTTATTTTATCTGATTTGGATTTGTCAATCCTGAGATATACCCAGTTTATCAAAGCTACCCAAAATCGACGTTGTGCCACTTTTACAGAAAGAATGATTATGAGCGTCAAAACGATATACATACATACATACATACAATAGGCTTTTATATAGCGCCATTTCAAATGATCACAGCGCATTAAATACAACAATGCATGAAAAAATACAACAATAAAAAATAGATACAAGATGGTGTATGCAGGATAATGCAATATGATACAAGCACATTATATATTTGAAAACAAATATGTTTTCAGCCCTTTTTTAAACACTGGCAAGGAAATGGAAGTGCGTAAAGAGGTTGGAAGTTTGTTCCATAACTTAGGGGCTACAAAGGAGAAAGCCTTGTCAGCAGCTGACTTGAGAGAGCGATACTGTAGTTTGGGCTCCTGTAAGCGTGTGGCATGACAAGTGCTGTACTAGAAGCTACTACGGCGCAACTGCGTAATATAACATACATACAGGGTGTCCCTAAAAAGGGTGCACATGTTCGTGCCACTCGTTGACCATGAAGTCCTAAAGTTTGATGTAATATGGTAATACACACGGAAAAGGAAAACACTCAGCTTTCAGATGCCGTTTATTTTATCTGATTTGGATTTGTCAATCCTGAGATATACCCAGTTTATCAAAGCTACCCAAAATCGACGTTGTGCCACTTTTACAGAAAGAATGATTATGAGCGTCAAAACGATACTAACGTCTATCCATGGGCATCAATCGTCTTGAAACATTGGGGTGTGCATTTGACCAGAATTGTTTAAAAGAGGCTGAGGAACAAAAATGATGTCCTTGGAATATGTGGTAAGGAAAATCTACGAGCAGATATTCTGGGATACCTCTGAAGTGCACGCCGCACGTTTTCAATGTGCATGATGTGTTACTGTGTCCTGCCACTTTTCATATCTTAGTCTTCCAGAATGTTCTTTATTCATATTGGTGCTTGAACCATCTACTAAGTATTTCCAATACTCCTTTGTATAGGTGCATTCCTAGATGGTACGTGAGTGTTTTGGGAAATGAATGGCAAACTCTCTGGTGACTTCTGCTGGACTTCTCGTTTGATGATATTTTAAGACATGAACACCCTCTTCTAATGAAAATTGAGGCCGCACCCAGCCATATGGACGTCTGTCTTGTTTTGAAAATGTAGGCCCAATAAACATTTTGTGAAACCTCGTCAAAAGGACTGGTTCGAATCATGTAACAAACATCTTTATTATTCAGTTCTGCTTGGATACACAGGCAGTCATTCTATCATTTAAACCTATTTTATCTCAATACAAAAATATTATTTTGCATAACACTGGTGAAGGGCAATCGTACAAGTGGAAGTTGTACCTTAGGAGTAAACCTTTGAAACTGTAAAGTGGCACAACATCGATTCTGGGTAGCTCTAGTTAATTGTCCATATCTCAGGATTGACAAATCCGAATCAGATGAAATAAGCAGCATCTGAAAGCCAGGTGTTTGGTCTTTTTATATGTGCAAACATCTTATACCAAATGTTAGAACTTCATGGTCAACAAGTTGGTAAACACGTGCACCCTTTTTTTAGGGACACCCGTTATAATAGACTAGATACAAATCTCCCTTAAATAGTGTTGTTACGCTTTAATCCGTCGTAGACTTGATTACAGTCTAGCGTCTATTCCATGCATGTATGTTGGATTTAACAGTCGCTCCGAAGCTACCTTGCACTTTATTGTGTACGGGATCGGGAGACTTATGCCATTATTTATATTATCATAATAGACAAATTTACTAATGGTACAGTATACAGTCCTCAAAATAAGATACTCTTAACTCCAACACTATAATAGTTCCTACGTAAAAAGTATTAAATTATGAAGTTGTAAAGAAAATACTTCTCTTTAATTTGAGATTTTGTTCACGAAGCACGGTTAATAATTAAGAACGTAACATTAAAGGTATTAAACTAAAGTGCAGTTTACATTGGGCTATTCCAGATAATAACGACCCCATAGAGGACATCGAAATTCCAGACTTTTTTCCCCACCAATTTTTCAATGGAATTCCATACCTTTTTGGCACATGTTCTTGGAATTCCAGACTTTTTCACAATTTAGACCGCCCCCCTATAGAGGACATCTGAATTCCAGACTTTATTCCCACCAATTCCATACTTTTTTAAGTTTGATCTGGAATTCCATACTTTTTTTTAAGTTTGATCTGGAATTCCATACCTTTTTTAAAGTTTGATCTGGAATTCCATACTTTTTTTGAAGTTTGATCTGGAATTCCATATGCTTTTCATAGAGGGAGGGAGTCATGGAATTCCGGACTAAAAAATTGTCCTCTATACATCTGGAATAGTCCATTTGCACACTTGGGTTTTGAACATGCAGGGGTGTGTGACAGGTATGTATATGGGCTGCATTGATCTATCCCCAATCTTCATCTTACTATCGACCCGTGAGTTGTCGCTACCAGAATATCAATAATCTTCCTGTTGTTAGTCCGAGGCTGCGTGTAGGCGAACAAAACGGACTTTGTTTTGGTTTTAAGCAAAGAACTGAGTTAATATTCATTTCATCTTTACGTGTAATATCTCAAATGAAAGGAAAGAAATTTCCGTACCACTTTGTATTTTAATACTTTTATGTAGGAGCTATAGTGTTGGAGTTGAGAGCATATTTATTACATGGTCAGTTACTTATTTTGAGGACTGTAGTACATCTGTGTAGTTATTTTATTCTTAATAGGCCTACATTACATATAATGTATATATATCTGTGTATAATAATCGAGACATTCCTCTTCCTTCTTGTTGAACATCCCTAGATTTCACCCTAGAAATCGTAAATCATGGCACGGTGGTGTTCCCTCCGTCGGTGGTCATCATTGCAGTTGATGTGTACTGCTGCAGAATGCAAAAGAAATAACTCTAGAGTAATATCATATACGAATGGTTATGTTGCTTAATAAATTAACTTACATTTAATTCTCACTTTCGGCAGCATGAAATCATTTAATAATACCTGAATGGTCGGCTTGCCTTTTCCACAATGACCATGTTCCCTCAATACTCAAGGAGGAAAGGTTAATGTATATCCGGTCAATAGGGGAGTGGCGGCAGGATTTTCTAAAACTATGGTCAGCTCTCACATATCAAGTGCCACACACGTCACGGATTTTTATTAAATGGTATTAATAATGGTTTTATCTTTGTTGTTTTGTGGCATGTCTGGTACCAAATTGTTTCAAAAAGACTCTTCTAAATGTCTCTATCTATTCTGTTTGGACAACAAAATATACTCTATATGACATAAACAGAGTGTATGACTTTCTTTCGTTAGGCACTTTAGTATGATTGTATGTACTCATGTTAAAGTGTGTATCATTCAAAACAAGTGGTATAAGAAATTATTACACCTCATAAATATTCATGAACTAATCATGCCAATTCATTGGCCAATTCCTATCACAAGTACTATTTTCCTAGGGAAATAGTTTTGACTATTTCCCTACAACCTCATCCTCAGAGTCACAGTGAGGTGAAATAAAACAAATACTGCATGGTATGATCGGGGCAATAGGGCACACTATTTTCCCTCAGTACTGGCTACGGGCCTATCACCCATCATCCATCGGGTTCGGAGTGATAGGCCCATAGCCAGTACCTCGGGACTAAACCATGTAGTATTTGTATACTATCTCTGTCCCATTTTAATTGTCTTATCTTTTCTGGTCATGCCTTGTCTTGTCTTGTATTGTCATGCCTTGTCTTGTCTTGTCGTATCATATCATGTCACGTCAAGTCATATCATGGCGTGTCATGTCGTGTCATGTCATGTCATATCATGTCTCATGTCGTGTCATGTCATGTCTTATGTCGTGTCATGTCATGTCGTGTCATGTCATGCCATGCCATGTCATGTCGTGTCAAGTTAAAGCGTGTCGTGTAGTGTCAGTTCATGCTTTGTCATGTCATGCCATGCCGTGTCGTGCCGTGTCGTGTCGTGTCGTGTCTGGTCATGCCATGTCATGTCATGTATTGTCTTTTCTTGTCTTGTACTTGTTTTATTTCCTCTGGTTAAATGTACTTTGCCTGTTGTGTTAATATACATTTGTAATATTACATTACAGGTATCATTTAAGTTAAGGGAAGACATCAACAGGAGTGTCGTGGCGCAATGGCTAGAGCATCAGACTTGCAATCGAAAGGTTGTGGGTTCGAATCCCATCTCAAGCGATTGTCACAAACTCCAAGAGCAATCATTGTAACGTCCAAAAAAGGAGCATCCTTTATGAAGTTTCCAAATAGACGTAAAATTTGTATGTAAAGAAACTGGCCAGTATGGTCAGCTTGGCGAAATAGCGACGAAGGTCGTTCCTGCCGAGTTCCTTAGGGAGGATCAATCAAACAAACAAACAAAAAACTCGACCGCCCGTTGACCGCCGGTTCCGTTACGGTCGGTTCCGCCCGGTTCTTTCAGGTCAAATGTTTTACTGGTATAAGAATATTCACGCATGCAACACTGAACAACCGCCGGTTGACTTAATGCTGTAACCAGACCAATTTACACTATCAATCTGTTACTTTGCGGTCATAATAGCTCTCTCTATAATCGTTCTATAAAAAAACCCATTCATATACTTTCGGTATTGATTTTAAAAAGTTAATTGAGCTATAAACAGATTGAAAAAGCCAACCCCAGCGAAAATCAATAGCTGTATTGTAATGGTTGTCAACTGAGACTTGAGAGCACATTACTTGAATACTTTATTGCTCACGCGTGTGACGAGACAGTATCAACCGGTCGTGTTCACCAGAGTGTAACTATTTGACCTCATTATGTGTGTATATTATAACAGACGACACGTTTTGTGAGAACCGGGCGGAACCGGCCGTAACCGGCGGTCAACGGGCGGTCGAGTTTTGACGTGATCCCTAAGCTTAAAATGTATTTTGATGTATTATGTTGCAAACCAAAACAATTAATACAAAATAATATTTTTTTAAAGTACCAACATTCCCCATGTGAAGTCGCTGTGGAGTCATAATGACTCGGTACCCTAACAGTGCCCTCATTTGACCAACATTGTGTTTTGCTAAAAGAATCAACCAATCCCCTTCAAATTAATTACCTTGTCCGTTACACTACAATCACAGATAATGAGCAGGATGCCATGTTGCCGCTAGGATCTGTAGCTGTGGCGGTGATATTGGTTATACCAAAAGGGAATTCTCCGTAAGACACTTCAGTCATGTGCGGCGGGATTGACGTGTGTATTTCGTAGGATACGCTTGGAGTTGTTGGGTTCCCAGAATCATCTACGTCTGTTGCTACGGCGTCTGTAAAATTGTAGGAGGTGGTTTGTCCAGGTGTACCATAGATTTCCTCATCGGTTGAACATGATATTGTTGGTGATATATTGTCCGCTGTTGATAACAATAGCGAGAGACATAACGTTTTTTAAATGTATAATGTAATATTGCAGTGCAATTTCCATTCAACACCTTCGAATTATCGAGCGAAATGTAGTAATCCCTGCTAAATCTACCACGACATATACTTTATGTGGCAATCATTTTGATCTTAAGACTCAAAAGCGTATAAGACATTTTGATTCTGGATGTTTTCATAGGCCTTTCGTATTGGGTAAAAAGGCTCCTGATCCATACCGCACGGAAGACGGCATTAGAACCACGTAGCGCGCGACTGAGACACAACAGTGTGAGAATACAGTATTCTTACTCTAAACACTTATAACAAATCAAAAAAGTACCGTGAGATAAGTGTTGTAATCAGATTTTTAAAGGAAGGTTTGTCAAGCCTATGTAATTTAAAAATGTGCTGATCACGATCAAATCACTCTAATTAACTCCACTTACTTTGTTGGCCAAAATAAGATAGCTTTGACAAACGCTCTAGAGGCTCGGTTGACTACGTCATCGAAAACCGACGGCGCATGCGTTTGGAGAGGGACTTAGGATTAGCATTTATTAGCACTCAGGGGGGTTAGGATTAATACTCTTGTTAAAACAACCTCCTAGACTTGTAGTATTTTCCTCAGTTCATTTGGGTGGCTTGAAGGGAGGAAGGGTTCTCAGATGGTGGAGGTGAATGCCCTCAACCCCCCCCCCCCCCCCCCCCCCACTCCCATGCCTTCCCAGTGGTTACAACGGTGATGGTTTAATAAGTGTCATTTTTGTTACTTACTGGATGTAGTCTTTATGCAGAAACAAGCCTCGTAGTTGTTATTAATACCATTAGGAGGGTTTTTGAAATTAATTTCCACAATGGTTTTATCATAAGCATCAATCGCAAAATTTCTCGTTGAACTTATTGTCGGGTCGACCAAATCAGCACACTGAACTATCGTTCCACAATTCGTCAGGCATGGTGGGGAAGCGTCTAAAAGCTTTTTTGGACACTTGGGATCTGGAACAGGTGGTACTATTGGGAAGAAATAAATGAATAGATATAAAATATAAGTAAACCGAACAAGACTTTGTAAAATAGCGGTTTTTATTCCCCTTTACGAATACGAATTCACCATACCCGCAATGGTTACCCCCCCCCCCCCCCCATAAATCTAGTTTACTTTTAAAACTTAAAAATGAACACCCAAAAAAGCCCCCCCCCCCCTCCCCTCCTCCTCCTCTGGTTACGCCACACTGGGTATCATTCATAAATACAGTGTTCTAAATTCAAGTAAAATTGCTTCATAATTCCAATTAAATATTCAACAATCACTTCAATTCTGCCCATGAAGCTGATCTGCCCATACAAAATTAAAGTTGAGATGAATTGTTCCATTGATACAAGCAAATAATTAACTTTTTCTTTTTTTACAGTGATAAACTACATTTGTAATGGACTGTAAGAGGTCAAGCACCTGTATTGGTCAATATTTGGTCGTGTTCCATATTAGAAGTCCAAAAATATGCTAATGAAGATATAATTAATAACGTATTAGTTATAAATCATGTACTAATTTAAATTTGTGTGCTTAATCCGACTATTAACCTATCAAGCCGCATTTGCGGTCTAGGCAGTGAAAATGGATTTTTAAAGATTAAAGATGACACATAATTATATATACTGGCAAAATGTAAACAAAACTCAACATCTTAACCAGGCTGAATAATTTTACTAATACATTTAGAACTTGTGCTTGTGGCTGCATGGACCGGACGATAGATCTTGCTCTATGACCAGGCCACCTTCATTTTTTATGAGAAAATGACCCCTGTGACCGCTTCTTGACTTTTTACCCTTGAATTTTTTTCTTCAATTTTACCTCTGTATAATGTCAATGACCCCTAGTTACCCCGTGTGACACGTCACTTTTAATGCAGGAGCAACCTATATGAACATTGATACGAGGAATCTGTTAACCAATTCTGACAATCATCAGTCATTTCCACTCGGACAAGTAGTATTTTCAGTGAATGGAGTGAAACTTTACATTTTGATCCCTAGTGACCTTTGTACACACAAATCAATGATTTCCTATACCTAGTGCAACTTTGCTGTTGTTATGCGTTGGTCAGGGGCGTAACAGACGTTGGTTGTCAGGGGGGCACAGCCAAAAAATCCTGGTTAGAATAATTCCGTCCCGGAATTTTTCGTAAAAGGTTGCCCCAAAATGCACGATCGCAAAATTTTGCACGGTAACAAAATTGTTGACTGTTGTGCTTTTTGTACTGCGAAGTTTTCTTTCTTTCTTTCTTTCCCTTTCTTCTTTTCTTTCTTTCCCCTTTTTTCTCCTTTTCCTTTTTCTTTTTCCTCCATTTTTTCGTTCTCTCTCTCTTTTCTTTCCCTTTCCCCCTTCTTTTCCTCTTTTCCCTTCCACCCATTTTTCCTGGTGGGTAGGTTTGAATTTCCTGCTGAGCACCTTCAGGAGGGGCACTGTGCCCCCCCCCCCCCCCCCCCCCCCCTCCCCGTGCCCCCCATTTTATTCAGTGAGTTTTGCTTTATTCCGTATTAAAACCAAATAAATAAATTTTACAAATGATTACTAGTAAAAAATCGCCCCCGGCTGTTACGCCACTGTGCGTGGTCATTGAAATCGCCATAACTCTAAAAGTATCCATTCGATTTTGTTGAATGAGGTATCAAACTGCGGAGAAGAAATTTTCCATTTTCTTTGTTGACATATTGTTATGCCACCGTAAAGAGGCACAAAGAGGAAGGCAGGCGAATCAGACTCTTACCCAGCAGACCTATTCTGTCAAATAAACAGGTCAAAAGAAATAAGTCCCCCCTTGGGAAATTTGAATTTTTCTGGAAAACAGTTAGGCTCCTTAACCTGTTACAAAATGTAAAATGTAGACTGAAATGCTACACATTTAATGTGCAAAAAAGTTTCACCCAACAGTTAACCTTCACTTGAAGTAATGCCATTTATTAAATTTGATGACCAATAAAAAATGACACTTTCTTGCATAGGGATTGGACAAATTAATGAAATTTTAAACCCATGAAAAATTGAAACACATGCTGCCCCACCACGACAGAAGGAAGTATGGGACAATTTGAATTGGTTGATATATGATGAAATAACTATTTTTGTAGATTTTTCATATTTTTTCAAACAATTAATTACATTTGTTTTACTATTAAACAAACGTTATTAATTATTTGAAAAAATATGAAAAATCTACAAAATAGTTATTTCACTAAATATCAACAAATTCAAATTGTTCCATACTTCCTTCTGTCGTGGTGGGGAAGCATGGATGTCACCTGTTTGGATAAAAATGTGAAGGAACTGTTCATGGTTGAATGAATAACATCAATTGAAGGTGTATATAATCCCTTGGAGTACACTTCAGGTCCATAAATTTCATCAATTTGTCCAATCCCTATGCAAGAAAGTGTCATTTTTAATTGGTCATCAAATTTAATAAATGGCAGCATTTTAAGGTGAAGGTTAACTGTTGGGTGAAACTTGTTTGCACATTAAATGTGTAACATTTCAGTCTACATTTTACATTTTGTAACAGGTTAAGGAGCCTAACTGTTTTCCAGAAAAATTCACATTTCCCAGAGGGGGACTTATTTCTTTTGACCTGTTTATATCACAAGCGAGCTAACTGTCGCTGCGATTCGTGATATAATTTTGAGTCTAGGAGACGGGCTGTGTTTAACGAAAATTCTTAAATTAAAAATGGAGGCGAATCAGACGCGATCGCCGTAGATATGTCAAATAAAATTGAGCTGGGAAACGACGGTGAACAGTAAGAGTAAACCGTTGGATTTACGGACAACGGAAATACCTGTCGTCGAGTTTAAAGTCTGCTTAAGCCTCCAGCCACCATCTCCGCATGTGCAAGGGATACCCATCACGTGAGAATTGACAACAACGCCAGTGTGATGAGTTTTGAAATCGTTATACTGTTGTTGTTTTTCCAGGCCTTAACATAATGCAACTCATTCTACCACCCTTTTCACGAACCTTGCCTGAATTTTGAATTCACTGGGCATCCAATCTCGTCCAATTGTTCCCTCCACTACTCTAGCATAATAGAAACTGTTTTTTGTTGCAAATATCCATCACCTATCATATTGCACATGCTTTATTATTTTTCGAATTAAAACGTTTGTCAATTTAAAGAGGCAAATCAACCACTCTATAGCATTTGAGATGGGAAGTGACAAATTAACATGTCCGGTTACCGCAATGCTTGTGTGGCTCCATGCCTTTCCGGGGTGGCAATCTGTTTGTTCATTACCAAACTACAGACGATTCTCATATATTTCATCTTCCAATTCTTTTATTATGTTATTTAACTTTGCAACCTTTATGCATCATGTATGGACATTTTACAACCCTCGTGTTCTGCAATATCGGGACATTTTTATTTAAGACGCCATTCTTATTGATTAACATGCATTGATCAATAATATTACTGAGTATCTGAATGGTTACACACACTTGAACATTGTTGTGTATTTTACTCTTATTCTTTTGGATGCACCACCTTCGGGTGGGTGCCGCTGTTTTGAAAGTGTTTTCCGAATAAATAAATAAATAAATAAATAAATAGGAAATGATAAATAGATTTATGAATGGCTTGTTACATAACAGTTTGAATTGGTAAACAACAAATTGTTAACAGGTCAGACAGAGCTACAAAGCTTTCGATTTATTTCATCATCAGTGTATCATGGTAGAATGGTAAAGAAAGACAATTAGTGTGAGAATATATGTATAGGCAAAAATATGAATATACTGTGAAGATTAAATTAAGGGGGGGGGTCTAGGTTGATTTGCACCAAATTTGGAAACAGATTTTCTCAATGTTACCGTGGGCTTACCCCTTACTCCCTTAGAGTCATATATCAAATTGAAGCTTAAGTAACAGCGTTTCAAAAACTGCGCGTTATTTTGATCTGGTAACCAGACAAGGCCTCTGATTGGCTAAAAAATGGTACAAAGATAACTAGAAAACTAAATGTTGCATGTTCACCATACTTTGGTGGATGATGTATGAGAACAATGCGCACAAATTAATGAAGCCGGATTTTTTATAATTCAAATTTGGAAAGATAAATTGAAAATCCGGCTTCATTGGTTCATTCCCCTATTCAAGCTTATTATCCATTCTAAATATCACCCTGATACGAAGTTTAGTTTTCTAGTTATCTTTGTACCAATATTGCAAGTTTACGTGTTTTATAGTTTTGAGATATCGTGCAAAACGTATGAAAAATATCAAAATTGGCTAGAAAAAAAGAAGTTAACATTTTGGATAAAAATATTTGTTCAATTATGGAGGAGCATGAATTTAGACACATTTTGAGCCATTTTGGGTGAAAATAGCAATTATTTTAGCATTTTTATTGATTTTAAAAGATAAATGGCTTAAAAATAGCCGAGTGAGAAAAATAAAGAAATACATAAGAAATTACGTTGAATTTGAAATTTCGATGATTTATGATGTGTAATTAATTATTTTAATATTTTAATAAATAAATTTTAAAAAATTAATTAAAACAAATAATTAAAACCTGAAAATGCTTAAAATCGCAGGGTGAGCGTTTTCTACATACAAATGTATACAAAATACCACCGATATTTTGAGACACCCGACACTCAATTGACCATAACATCAGAACCAAAAATCCAATTGACATCAAACAAAAAGCATTTTAAAGCAGAGACTTAGCAGTTTTCTACTGTGCTAATATCTCATTTTTGTCTGAAGCACTGAATTTTAATATCTGACCAACCTAGACCCCCTCCCCCCTTAAGTATAATAAAAGAAGAGAAGTGGTATGTGGAAGTGGTATTAAATTTGGGGTACTTAAAAATATAAGCTAGTCATCAATATTCAAGCCACGGGGTGCAAGACATCTAAGTTGCTGGATCCAGTATGTTTCTCTGGTGATGCGAGTATTCAAATTGCTAAGACAGGGGGAAGCGTCAATATCAATGATGGTAAGGTGGGTGATGTTGTGGTTGGGGGAATTGAAGTGGTTGGAAACAGATTTATCCTTTTTGGTGCCGATGTCAGGGAGATGGCCATAAAGTCTGGTTCTGAATGTGTTTTTTGTTTCACCGACATAATGAATTCGCAATAACTGCACATAATAAGATATATGAGATGGGTGGTGTTGCAGTCAATATTTAAGGATTCTGAATCTCTGGCCCGTAGTCCCACTATGGAATGAGTTGGTGGACAAAACAAAATCACATACCTTACATGGTTTGTGGCAGGGATTACAACATGCATTCGATTCAGGGGGTTTGGCGACTATGAGGGCTTAAGGCGTGCCGACACCAAGAGATCTCTGAGGTTTTTGGGACGACGATGAGCAAGAACAGGAGGATTTGGAATAGCATCCTGTAGTCTGGGAGAAAGATGCAATATGGAAAGGTGTTTGTTGACAATATGGGTAAGTTTGGGAAGATGAGGGTGGTATGTGGCAACCGGAGGGACCCTACTGAGGTTCTCTTTATGCTTATAATATGACAGAGTGTTACTACGGGGGATGGCAGATACTTTAGAAATTTGAGAACTGACCAATTTGCTGTTGTTTTTGCAACATTTAAGATTAGAGGCCAAGTCGGATGAGCGATGTTCAAAGGCGGTATCGGTGGAACATATACGTCTAAGGCGTATGGCTTGGCTGTAAGGTATGTTCTTACAGATATATGAGGCGGGTGACAACTAGAGGGGAGTAAGTATTGGTGTGTGGGGGTGGGTTTGCAATATAAATCAGTGTGGAGAAAGTTATTAGAGTCCTTAGATACTGACACATCTAGGAAGGATATGGTTTGTAATGATCGTTCGGAGGTGAATTTTATGGTGGGATGAAAGCTGTTAATGAATGATATAAAGTCATCAAGTTTCTCTTCTGAGTGTGTCCAAATGAAAAAAATGTCATATATGTAACGCCATCAGCATAAAGGTTTAAGTGGGCAGGATTTCAGTATAAGTTCCTCGAGGGAAGCCATAAAAATGATGGCGTAAGATGGGGTCATAGTGGTCCCCATCGCAGTACCCATGATCTGCTTATAGAAAGACTGATCAAATTCGAAAGTGTTGTTAGCCAGTATGATGAGCGAAGTGATGGTTGAAGTGGGTGGATGTTTGATGGTGCGGGTATCGAGCAGGGATTTACAGGCAGAGATACCTTCGTTGTGAGATAATATATTAGTATACAGGCCTGTCACATCTGCCGTGCAGAGCAAACTATTATCCGGTAGGGGCCCAAGAATTTCAAGAGACTTGAGAAAATCTGTGGTGACTTGAATGAATGAAGTGACGTTTGTGGCGAGTGGTCTGAGATTTTTATATGGAAATAAAGATTGATTGATTGATTGCTTGATGGTAGTCAACAAATTATGAAATTTTCTCGGTGGGACAACCACTACAAGAGACGATGGGACGACCGGGGTTACCAGCTTTATGTATTTTGGGGAGAAGATATGGCCGATTCTGGGAGGAGAATATCCAAAGTGTCATCATCAATGTACTCTGCACCGTGTATGTCCGCCAAGATGTCATTAACTTTCTTAGTGATTTTATCAATGGGGTCATGTGTAATTTTGTGATAGTGGTCAGGGTTATCAAGCTGTCTGTGGGCCTCCTGGATATAGTCTTTTCTGTTCATGACCACAACTGCTGAACCTTTGTCTGCTGGTTTTATGACTATTTCAGACTGATTTTGCAGTTCACGGAGAGCGTAGCGTTCTGGTTTGGAGAGGTTGTTGCGAAAACGTGCAGGGGGAATGTGACTGGCCACATCACTGCTAACTTTTTGAATGTATAGTTCCAGAGCAGGGTCTTTGTTGGGACGAGGTGTCTACGAGCTTTTCTTCTTGAAGGGGGTGGTTCTGTGCGGGGTTTACCATGAAAGTGTTCTTTCAATCGTAGCCGGCGGTAGAATGATTCAAGATCAGTGTTAAAGTTGACAGTATTGTATATATAATGTGGGAGGGGTGGGGCAAAATGACAAGCCCCTGGAGAGTAAATCAACGGTGGGTTGAGAAAGTGTTTTGTTAGAGAGGTTGACAACTGGTGACTTATCTGTGAGGCTGGATTTCTGTTTGAATTGGTTTAGTGGATCTATTGGTAAAAGCCAATATCAATCAAACAAACACAATAGCCCTGTTCATGGGCCGCATGCTTTTAGCGCTTGTAGTAGTTCATAAATGTGAATAGGATACAAATAAGTCATGATAATATTAAAAACAACAGGTTGAGAATATTCCTATGTTGCTTACTACTAACTGTTATAACTTGTTCTCTAACAATATTGCGTATCTGTCTGATTGTTTAATTAAATATCATTGCATCACACAGCGTAATAAGAAATTAACTATGATAACTCCTTGGTGTCAACAACAACATTTTCAGGGTATGAATCTTGGGATTTGTGCGATGTCCACAATACTAGCTTTTTAGATTAACCTTTCATAACGCCATAATCAATAGCAGATATCACTTACAGATATGTGTCTATCTTCTAATTTTTGGTGTTTTTTGGGGGGGAAGGAAGGGTTTAACATTTACATTTGCATTTTGACCAATTGGAATTATCAAAATGGTCAGTTTACTGTGCATTCTACGCCTCACTTACTTATTGCTGATTTCAGCTCAAGTAATTGAAGCATATTGTTGATAATTGTTTTTTGTTTTGGATAATGTGAACCTGTAAGCGTTTATCTATTCCAAGCTTAGCTAACTTTAATTTTATACCCCTTCCATCTTTGCTAATAATCATAGCTTGCTTTGCCTCATGTTTTATTTGCCTATGCCTGCTGCCTTTTCTTGCTTCTATTATTCACTACAGGTGGACTGAGGACTTGGATCATCGGTGATAACATTATATCCGATGGGGCTGACCAGCACCAGACTCAACTAAATGGCGGTGGACTGGTTGACAACGGAAATTCACTCCTAATTGGTATTTCTAAAAAATTATTACACAAACTTCAGCTTGTACAAAATACAACCGCCCGTGTTCTCACAAAAACAAGGACAGTTGACCACATTACACCTGTTTTAAAAGATCTGCACTGGTTACCGGTTCTTAAAATACTTTTGTTGACGTGGAAAGCTCTAATTGTAATTGCACCAATACATATTTCAGATCTTTTTGTTCACTATCAACCAATTCGCACTCTTCGATCTTCACTAAACAAACAACTTCCTGCTGTTTCAAGGACTTCTTCTTGCCTCGGCTATCGGGCCTTTTCTGTCATGGCACCACATTTCTGGAATACCCCCAAGGCCTAAACCTTAACCATCTCCCCAAGCTATATCCCATGGTTTATCATCACTTTTTTAAGGAACCACACTTTTCTCTTCCACACGCTCGCCGTCCCCGCCCCCGCCACGTGGCTTATCTCAACCCCAAGGCCTAAATTGACCATCTCCCGTGGCGCAGCGTATTTCTCTGATATTTGCCCACCCGCGTGTGTAGGGGTGTAATGCGTGTGAGGTATGAGCGTATATTTTGCATAGCGCGCTTCGACGCGTTATGTGTTACGCGCGCGGACTGCACGGTTACAGTACGCATATAGATAAACAAACATGGCCCGTAGAAATAGTCTGAAAAAGCACTGGATTTTACTCTGTTTGCTCATATCTCGGTCAATTCTGTACGGTTTTCAGCCATTTATAACTTATAACCCGTCTCAAGTCATCATCTATTATCAGTGCAACGTTCGCGGCTTTTAGTTATAGACGAAAAATTAGAGAGCCTTTTCAAGATACACATCAAGTATTTTAACACAGTAATATAATACAAATTATAATTACAAGCATAGTATAGAAAAGCAATAAATATGCAAATTATCAAGAGAAACAAAGGGAAACAAAAAGCAGATGACGGTCACTAGGCCTTCGCCAAACTCATTGACAAACCTCATGACATTAGTTAGGAAAACAATAACAAACGGGCGCGTTTTTTCCATACGATGTTTGAACCAATGGCAGCGCTAATGCCGATGTATTTGGCAATGGCCTTACACCGTCTGTTTGGTAAACCTAGCATTTTTAACCCAGATGCAACTCTACTGTGGATGGTACCTAGACTGCCAATAATGATGATGATTGTTTTACATGAGTATGGAGTTGCAATATTGATAAGCTCATTGAGTGGTTGGTAATAGTTGAATTTTGTGGTGTAGCATGTGTTCACAAAAGCATCATACGGACAGGAAATTTCAACAATTAAAGACTTCATGGTCTGACGGTCACAAACTAGGAGATCGGGTTTACGATGATGAATGAAATTAAAATCGGTTTGGCTGTCCAAAAAGTCGCCCGTTATGCGTTGGTCACTAAAAAATATTGACATTGGGGTGTTGTTTCATGATCTCATCTCTAATGGGGCCCTCACATGTATCCGTGTGAGCTGAGCGGCCTTTTACCGTGTGAAAAATGGGTGCGGACGGCGGCACACACGGTGGGCCGTTTCCCGTCCGTTAAACACGTTCAGGGGACTTTGCCGGCCACCGAACATGCTCAAAACTCCTGGCGGGTGAGTAAAAGCGGCGGCGAACGATGAGAGCCCGGTATGAAGACGGTATAAGCACCCGTTTCGCACCCGTTTCGCACCCGTTTCGCACCCGTTTCGCACCCGTTTCGCGCCCATTCGCAGGGCGGTGATGGACGGTGGTGGACGTCGACCATCTTAGCGACGGACTGCGAATGGCCGCATGCAGCCTAGTAACCGTTCGCAGAACGGACTCTCAGCAGGCATGTTGCAACTCTCTAAATGTAAAAGAGCTAAAACTAACTCTTTCGAGAGCTCTAGGAGGAACAGCTCTTTTTTTGGAGTGAAGTTCACTCTAAAAAGAGTTAAAATCACTCTGAAAAAGTGGAAATAACTCTTAAAAGAGTGACAAATCACTCTGAAAAGAGTGAACTTCACTTTTTAAAAGAGCCGTCCCTCCTAAAGCTTTCAAAAGAGTGAGGTTTAGCTCTTTTACATTTAGAGAGTATTATAGATGTTGGTCGTACGAATTCCGGAATGCGAATAAATCGGCGACTTGAGCGCTCAGCTTGAAAAGGGCGGTTTGATGATGTAATCAAGACGTTTCGGCCGGTACCCAGGCGTTTCGACCGGTTAGGAACCGGTATGGAGGTGGTATGCACACAGTGAGGACACGGTGAGAACGGTAAGCTAGAACTGTATGAGGCCGGTGATCCCGGGACAAGGCCGGAGAGAACCCGGGACACACCCGGTGTAGAACGGTATGGACCGAGGACCCGGTGAGGAGGTGTTATGCACCCGGTAAGAACGGTAAGCTAGAAATGTATGAGGACGGTGAGCCCGGTGGGCCCGGTACCCAACCAGTGAGGACCGGGTATAGACCCTGTATATAACGTTATAGACCCGGTAGCCACAACAAAAGATGAATGCACCCGTTGACATTTTTTACTGATTGTTTGGACTCTGTTGTTTTTCTATTAGACGGTAAGGTGGCCGCCTACCATTGCCGCCCTGCGAACGAGCTCGAAACGGGTGCGCCGTCTGTATACCGTACTCAAACCGGGCTCTCACCGTTTGCCGCCGCTTTTACTCACCCGGCAGGAAACGGCAGGAGTTTTGAGCATGCTCAAACTTCCTGCCGGGCGCGGATGGCCGGCAATGTCCACGGCAACGTGTTCCACCGACGGGAAACGGCCCACCGTGTGACATCACCGTGTGCCACCGTCTGCACCAATTTGTCACACGGTAATGGGCCGGCCAGCTCACACGGATACATGTGAGTACGAATGTATTTTACAGACATTCCCGGAATGTGAGCGAAGCGGCGAGCTTGAGCGCTCAGCTTATACAGGGCAGTTTGATGACGTTATCAAGGCGGTTCGGTCGGTACGCAAGCGTTTCGGCCGGTGAGGACCTGGTGAGGAGGTGGTATGAGCCCGGTTCCAGGCCAATAAGGACCCGGTATAGAACAGTATGAACCCGGTGACAAAATAAAAATCAATGCGGCCGTTGACATGTTTTTCTGATTGTTCACCGTGTTGGACTCTGTTGTTTTTCTATAAGACGGTAAGGGGCCGCCCAGCTCACGGATACATGTGAGGGCCCCATAACATGCTCCACAATGCGGTCATGACGAGCAACGTAAATGTTGCGGAATTCCATACAGCCATTCATTATGTGAGACACAGTATCAGACGGATTATTGCAAATACGACATGTTTTGGGATACGTGTTAGGGTAATACAAATGCAGAAGGGAATTACACTCAAGTAGCTCCCGCTAGTAAGTAGCGCCTACCAGAAAAAACACTTACAAAATGAAATAACACATAAGTAGCTATACGAACATTTATCGCGAAATTGGTAAGAATACATTTTATGAGTTAGAATATAGGCCTATTTCCTTACCTGAAATTGAATGTTTCCCGTCATTACCCCATATCACCTACATGAGAAAATATATTGCATGCCTATAATAGTATTCTGACCTGAAATTGAATGCGTCCCGTCATTACCCCAAGCTATATCCTATGGCTTTTAAGGAACCACACTATTTCATTCCACCTCGTGACCCTCCCCGTTACGCAATTTAGTATCCCATTTCTTCATCAACCCCTTCCCAAACCACATTACATCATTACACACAACCCCCACCCGTCACCGCCCGCCCCCCCCCCCCCCGTTGCTTATCTCAACCCCAAGGCCTAAGCCTTAACCAACTCCCGTAGCGCAGCGTATTTCTCCAATATTTGCCAAGAAACTACACTATTTCATAATTCCACCCGAGACCTCGTTACGCAATTTAATAACACATTTATTCATAAACCCCATCCCAAACCACATAACATCATTAAACACAACCCCTAACCGTCACCGCCCCCGCTCCCGCCTCATGGCTTATCTCAACCCTAAGGCCTAAACGGCTTACCCAGTACCCGAGCACAGCGTATTTCTCCAATATTTGTCCGCCCGCGTGTGCAGGGGTGCGTGGGTGTGGTGCGTGTGCAGGGGTGGGCGGCACCCCCCCCCCCCCCCCCCCCCCCCCCCCTCACCTCCCCTTCCCGGTCTATTCGCCGCCGCCGCGTAGAGTTGAAATAAATAATATTTTCAAAATATTTTGAATTCATCCACCCGGCCCCTCCCCTCCTACATTCGCCACCGGCGCTTCCATGTCACGCAAATCCACGTCATCGATTCTGCTATAATGGGCCGTATCGACTGCAGAGCATGCCAGAACCGGACATGGGGGTGCGTGGGTGTGGTGCGTGTGCGCGTTTAATTTGCATGGCGCACTACGACGCGTTATGTGTTACGCGCACCGACTGCATGGTTACAGTACGCATAGAGATAAATAAACATGGCCCGTGAAAATAGTCTCAAAAGCCGAGCTGAAACGGCAGGATATATTGGTCAAATCTGTACGGTTGTCAGCCATTTATAGCTTATAACCCGTGTCAAGTCATCATCTATTATCAGTGCAATATTCACGGCTTTTAGATGCAAAATGAGAAAGCCTTTTCAGGATACATACATACACACAAACATATACGATATTTTTTATTCAAAAATGACCATAAACAATATTATGAGCCACAAAAGCGGCATACATCATTACATGAACAAAGCATGAACAAATTGGTGAGGCACAATGCAGAATTAATTATCTTTGGTGAGTCTATTTCTAATTTTCCATATGATTAGTGCCAATCATAGCACTAATTGAGGTATATTTTGCAACGGCCTTAGCAACTCTGATGGGGAAACCAAGTTTCCTTAACCCACTGCAGAAGCGGTAGTGAACATGTCCGAGTGACCCAATCACGAAAACGAGGATTTTACAATCAAAACCGCAGATGGTTAGGATATCGCAAATAGGCATGTACTTCTGGAACTTGGTGTTGTAACATTCCTCAATGAGCATCAAATGCGCATGAAACTTCCAAAATGAAACACTTCATGTTGTCATGATCGATGAGGAAGAGGTCCGGTTTCATCGCCTGAATGCTCTTAATTTTTTGCAAATTCGATTGCATCGTCGTCAGTGGACCACAAACGAATTGTGTTATTTTGTGATTTCCTTTTCAAGGATATTAACAATTCTATTGTGTCTCGATGTGTAATTGTTTCGGAACTGCATACATCCATTTGCAACATGCGATATTGTATCGTATGGGTTCCTACACAAAGGGCAGGACTTGCTGACTTGAGTAAACATGACATGAAGCAAATAATTAGATTCAGCTATTTGCAGTCTGGCCTTGGTGATAAATTTAACCAAATCATCACTTAAATCACCATTCTTTAAATGCTCCATTGAGCATACATAGTCTATCTTCTCAAGATCAGCAAGTCTTCCCTGCGACACGGCCGTTTGATCCCACATAGTGTCCGTTTTATTTTGAGAACAACGTATCTTGCTACCCCAGTTCTGTTTTAAACTGATTCAAATACCTGAATATACTGGTCATCTTTTGTAGAAATTTCGGAACATTTGTTGGTGCCAGTTCTGAGAAATAGAGCTTTGAATATTATAATTTACTATAATAGCGCCTTCATCGGCCACATTTCCCATAGAGTTACATGTAAAATATGTATCAAGTAAAAAATGCCAATAATTTAAGAAGGGCTCGCACAATTTTCTTGAAATTTTCACCGTATACTTTTATTCATTAGCACTACCTTAATGAGGTCAAACTTGAGAAAATCTGTGGTGATAAAAAAAAAAATATTCCCATAACTTTAATTTTAAAGCGGACAGTCAAACAGCCGTGGTGATACTAGATCGTTCGAGTTTATCAGTTCAGACTCTGTCAGTTTATTTATGATAAAACGATACACTTTCTTGTGACATACCATTTCATTTTCACCAGTCTTCATGGCATATTCGTTGTTTTTCTTAATTAGATCAGATTGATATCTAAGGCCAAAAAAAATAGTTGTGTTGCCCTCATCCGGCCGGGTCAAAATTCCGAGAATGTGGGCCGGGTATTTTCTTTTTATTATTTTTTTTAAAAATAATTTCTACTTTTTTTTCTCTTTTTTTTTAAGATTTTTATTTTCAAGATTTTTTTCAAGATTTTTTTTTTCTTCAAGATTTTTTTTCAATATTCTTTTTCTCAAGATCTTCCAATCTGTGAAAATTGCACAGATATGGGCAAAAAACCAAAATATTCACCATTGGGTTGAAAATACATCCAGTAAGCGTTTTCCTTAGTATCTTCACACATGTTGACTGAAATAATCTGGAACAAATTTCATTTAATTCAATCCAAGATGATTTGCTCAAACAGACAGATGCCTCCATAAACGGCCATTCAAAAACACATTAGTATTACATTTAGGCACACATAATAAATTCTCTTCGTTAGGCTGGGTTCACATAGAAGTATACGGTATACGATATACGGTATACGGTATACGGTATACGGTATTCGGTATACGCTATACGGGCACGGCGAGTCACATAGGATAGCACGCGAGCCCTACTCGGTCTATTAAATTGCAATAAAATGAGTACAAAGGAGTCCTATTTTTCTAACTTACCCTATTCTACGCAATACATTGTTTATAAATCGTGATTGGGGAAATTCAGAACGCCTGTACACACGAATTGCAGCTGCTTCCTCCAAACGGGCCGGTATACGGTGCACGAAAATCGAACACGCACGATTCCCGGTATACTATACTATACTACACTATACGCAGGTATACGGCCTTTTCGAATAGTGCCCTCTTATGTGACCTGGTAGTATGAAATTACATTGTTTCGATTCAAGCTATACGCGCGTGCCCTGCAAAACGTGCACCGTATACCCGAATAGTATACTCCTATGTGAACCCAGCCTTACGGGTTTAGGAGAGTATTTTATGGGTTACGTGATTAGTGATTTTGCGTTATGCGTTATGCAAATAGTGTTGCATTGTTGTCGAACGAGGCGTGAGGCACACGAGTGGTATGGTAAGGTTTCAAATTTATCCAATAGCTGTAAATACTTATTTATATTACATGTATGATCTTGGAGCTATGTCTCAAGATCAGGGGGTGTGATTATTTGTTTGTCTGTAATACAATTCTGCCATTTCTATTTATATTTGTACGGTTACGATTTGATATTTGTGAAATCTGCATATGTCTTTTTTCACCTGTGCATAATCTCCCATGATACTCAGAGGGATGTCAATAGAATAAGGGTAAGGACGTTCTTGGCATGAAGCTAGAGTACAGTGCATTGTTGCGCACGATCAATGTTAATTCATTTGTATTCAATTTTGTGTATCCAGCCTCTGTGACCGAATCATTTCAATGCGTGAAACATGTATTAAATTAAAAAAATGTATATCCTACTATAAATCTGAAAGGGGTGTGTGTTTGTTTGTTTGTGTGTTTATTTGTTATTCTTATTTCTCCGTTAGTTGTGATCAAAGTGGCGCCTAATAATTTGCATGAAAGATAGAGGAAATAGTGGGAAGGGTGTTAAAGTTTATTCCACTGAAATTGGTTAACAATTGGCTCCAAAAACAGCAAAAAACCTCTCAGATTTGGCTCAAAAATGCCACTAGAATTGAACAACATTGTGCGTTGCGCGTACTACAGCGTAATATTACCGTGGTAACGCGTCGCTTGCATGTTTGCGCAAGGGCTGACTACCGCGCGGCACCAGCACTCCTACACATAGCGCAGAAGCCACACGGGAAATTGCTAGGCCTGTTGGTAGGGATTTTTTGTCATGTTGGGGGAAGGGGGGGGGGCGGCCGGTGTAAAACCACGGGAAATGGTTTAGGATAGGCCTAGGGTTATAATGGTACAAGTAACGTTTTGCGGGGGTTAATGAAGCAACCTGATTTCTTTACTTACTTTAAGTTGGCATGCCAAACAATCTAAGGGACAAAGGGTTAATGAAGTAGCCACGGGCGCGGTGAAATGGTTTAGGGAGGGTTGTGATTATAAATCAAACTGGTTGGGGTGTGTGCATGAGGGAGGGGGGAGGGGTGGGGTTAAAACCACGGGAAATGTTTTAAGATAGGGTTAAGAGTTAATGAAGTAGCCGCGGGAAATGGTTAGGGAGGGTTATGATTATAAATCCACCTGGTTGGTGTAGTTGCAGTAGGGGGGGTGGCGATTGTAGGGGGGGGGGGGGGGTTATGTGGTTTTAAAAGTACCGAGGGTTAACCTTGATGCGGTTTGAGAGGTATGGGTTAATAAAGTAGACACGGTAAATGGTTTAGGAGGGATATGGTTATAAATCAACCTGATTGGGGTGGGGGTTGTAAGGGGGTTTATAATGCCTTTAGAAGGGATATGGTTATAAATAAACCTGGTTGGGGGTGTTGTAGGGGGTTTATGTGGTTTCAGAGGTAGGTAGTGGTATAACCATCTAGCGGGGACCCGAGCGTAACCACGGGAAATGTTTTAGGATAGGCCTAGGGTTAACTTGATGCGGTTTGACAGGTAGGGGTTAGCCACGGTAAATGGTTTAGGAGGGACATGTTATAAATCAACCTGATTGGGGGAGGGTGGTTATAGGGGGTTTATAATGCCATTAGAAGGGATATGGTTATAAATCAACCTCGTTTGGGGGGTGATGAGGAGGTTTATGTGGTTTCAGAGGTAGGTAATGTGGCATAACCATCTAACGGGGACCCGAGCGTACCGTCGTATGTGTAATGGTTTATAATGAGTTGTGATTGACATTTTTGCTGACCTCTCCATTATCCGCCAACGCATTGAGCAAAATCTCGCAGTATTAACGGATAGAATACTCAGAAATCAGTAAATAACAACACGGAAACTAGGCAGTATTTTCTTTCCAACCCCCTGGCCCTATCCATATTATTTAACATGTAAACAGGATACATGTCTCATGAAACCCATGTTGTATACAGTTTTCGTGGTTAACGTGTAAATAGCAGTACTAATGGTGTACAAAGCAAGCGAAATTTTCGACTGCACATTTATTAGATAAAACGGTATGAACCTAATACATTTGTCTATATATACCCCCTTCTTTAATGATTTTATTTACTTTACATAATCATCATTTAGTACTTATAATAAACCATCTTTATATTTAGCCAGCTTTTCTTGTTACAGGGGAAGTTAGTCAATATGACAATGATGACCCAACGGTTAATATACACAAAGCAGTGGATAAAATACATAAATCATGATATTTCGTCATAGCCAATACCTTTACAGACACCATTCAAAATATAATAAAGATGTAATTCATAATACCGAAGTTATAAACCATTCTAAAGCAATTTCATTTCATATTGTAATCCTTCAATAGCAGAAATAGTGGTATTAGACCCGAAATGCCCTAAAATGTCTAAGAATAGAAAGAATGTGAATTATTTCATATTCTATTCACATTTCAATACCGAGTCATGTTTTATTGACACCAACAACTAATTTTTAAAATGAATTTTACAATTTTGATTTAGTTTTTGCATGCGGACCAGTTGCCCCATACCCTTTGGACCACTTGCCCCAACAAATGACGTAGCACTTTGTCGAGATGAAACATTCAAACACGCCTGTGACGTAATATATTTTACGCCAAAATGTTTTAAAACATACCACCATTTGTCATAATAATCAATAACTCCTTGTCAAATCCATGGTGTAAAGTATAATAAGCTTATACTTACAATTTACGAGTAACGTTTCATGCTCACTGAGCACTTCATCAGACTATTTGACATCTGACCTCTTAACTGTCTTTTTGTAGTGATTACCGCCGAAAGCAGAGAAACACTAGTACCCACATGACTTTCGACCTGGGGTTGACCGACCCGGGGTAGACTAAACCTGATTTGACTACTTTACTTGAGTTTTTCACGATGAAAGTGTAAACCTATCGGACTGTTTTACTGTTCGCAATAAGCCTCACGTTTTGGAAGGCAGTGAACACACATGTAATAGCGGAATAACCGCGTTTCTAGACTTTTACTAAAACCGTTAAGGGGGAGAGCACATTTTACTAAAACTAATTTGTCTCCAATATTGAAGTTACTGTTAATGTTAATTGGGTATGTACTTAAACCTTAAGTGTAGCAGGTTAAAAAAAACTTGGTGGGTCATGGTAAACGGCGGCCATCGTGGATCATCAATTGTACTACAAAGACACCTTGCGCGCAAGATATCTCAAAAACTATTTATCCTATAGTATTGGGACAAAGAGCAAAGGAAGGTGATTGATAAAGCTATAGAATGAACTAGAATAAAGGCAATTGGACACTATTAACTAGGGTAAGTATTTGATTTGTGTTCACCAGAATAAATAATAATAATTTTGTTTACGGAGATGTAAAAAAATATGTTCTCATAGGGTTAGAGTCTACATTCTAGTTCATTTTAAAGCTGATCTTAGCTGGCCAAATGTGAAGGTCCTAGCCCCTTAAGTTAAATGTGCTTAAAATCAATAGATCATCACACTTCACTGTAGTGGTCAATGTTACACTTCATAGAACAGACGACGAAGATGTTCTTTTGAGCACGAAATAGTGATGATTTTGGCACATTCAGATTGTGACCAACCCATTATTATTATTATTATTATAAGGATTTATATAGCGCATTTCCAAAAGACCAATGCGCTGTACAATATGTATACATTAGATAAAAATATGTTGAACAAAAACCAGCAGTAAAATAAGAATTATACATACATATTACATGATAAAATACACAAAAGCAGCACTGAGAGAAACACACAGCCCGACGCCACACCCCCCTCAAACACACCCACCCCAACTCACCCCCACACCACATACACACTACCCCCTCTCCCCTTTCCCTCCCCAAAAGATATTGCACATAAAACATGATACATTTACGTGATCACCTGACTGACACCATACATACCCAACACACCCCACCCACACACCCCCACCATACACACCCCCTCCCTCCCCAAAATATATTGCACACAAAATATGGTACATTTACGTGACCACCTGATGACTGACACCATACACCCCCCCCCCCCCACCCGCAACCCCCCCCCCCTCACACACACACCCCCCTACATACAGCTGTAGCAGCACTCGCAATACCCATGAACAAACCAAACAACAGCACAGAACCCGTAATTTAAATTGTTATTTAGCTGCAGACATACATATATACCTAACATTGCATACATCAACAATACTTAAAAAATGCATTTAAAAAGTAATACAAAATGTAAACCACTAAAAGACCAATATATATTATACAATAATTGTGTAAACAACCAGGCTGAATTATTCCACAGGGAATAGATGAGTTTTTAAAAGCTTTTTAAAACATTTCACATTTGGGGCGGTACGCACAGAACTGGGTAGGATATTCCACATTCTTGGTCCTAAAGCTGAAAATGATTTATCCCCAAAGGATCTGTTAGTTTTGGGAATGGCATGTGCTCAAGCAAGTAGCTGAGCACTGGAGCAAGGGATTGCTTTAAATTTGGTATCATTGTAAAGATGAACACATCAGCTTTATATACATATACATAACACTTAATGAATATATCCCGCGATATTTGACAATCTTGAGCTTGATAAAATATTTAGGGGTCATTAGAGGTCAATCTGGGTACACCTCATGTTACCCATAAGATTATTGTCTTCAAGCTTGTTTGTAATGACATTTGAACCCTTTCTGTCAAAAGTTTAAACTATTTATTGCTGTTTTGGGAATAACGCAATCTGAAGCAATCTGAGAATCAATCAATGTCGGTTAATCTGAGGATCTCTACAATGGCGGTTTGTGGACAGGTAATACATAGTGGGAGACATGTGTGACTTTGCACAGGGACTTTGTAAAGATGTGTGAAGGGTCAAATATCAAAAATAAATTCTGGCTCCATTACTTCTGGGTGATTTCAAAAACCTTTTGATACCCCTCGTACAAGCTTTCCCAAAATGATTAGTACCCATCGATGCCCAAAGTTCAATAATTTTTGTCATCATCAAAATCGATAGGATTAGGTCCGTTGTTTTTACATCATCTTTGTCATACTGTACTATTTTATTAGAATTTTAGATTATGAATATCGAATTTATCAAACTCAAGATACACTCCATTATGTAATACATGGTGATTTCACCTTTTTGACAAAGTGCTATAAAAAGTGTGTGCTATTTCAGCTTATTTGAAAGAAACTTGTGTATTTTCATAATCTCTTGTCTACTCAATATAATCGTTTGTGTCTTTCTGTTGTAACTGTTATTAGTTATGGGTGTTCAAATCAATAAAATTATTTCCTTAATTTAACTTAACTGGTAAAAGAAGTTTGTCACACTTGAGTGACCACATGTATTGTTTTATTTGACAAGTGTTTAGGGTCTTCTAAACGAAGTGGTATTTTGTGAATCATCAGTGGCTTATATTTCATTTTCACATTGAAGAATGGATTTCGTGAGGTTAAACACAAAGGGACTATATCATTTTAGCTGGTTTGTAGGAAATTGCATCCCACATATGAAAAAGAAGTCTAAGCCACTGCGTATTACCCATGACCACGTCTTTACCTGTTTAAATGTCCCTCAAGTTTAGCCTCAAAACTAGCTCAATATAGAAACAAAGCTTGGGGTCGCTCATACGTGACGATCCATTTTTACTCTTCAAATTGGTTCAAAATGAAGAAGTATTAATGGTTTGAACAACAATATGATACAACAGCAGTTTAAAATAGAAAGGAACCAAAGCTATTAGAAGACAAGAGATTAAGAGAATGTATTAGTTTCTTTCAAACAAGCTGTTTAAAAACACATTTTTTGCACTTTGCCAAAAAGGTGAAATCATCATGTCTTACACAATCGAGTGTAAATTCATTAAAATAAGTCCGATATTCATGATCTAAATTTTTTATGAAAGGTTACAGTATAGCAAATATGATAGAAAATCAACGGATCTAATTTTATTGATTTTGATGATGAAAAAAATTATTGAACTTTGGTCATCGATGGGTACTAATCATTTTGGGACAGCCTGTATATAATACACATGGTCACATTTCTTAAGTTGGGACCCTAAAAAGGGTGGACTTGTCGCATTTTTTCGCTTATTTGCCATTCAAATGCTTATATTTTTCAAACCATACATCACAATTGAGTATATTTAGTCTCATTTGGAAGATAATTTATTGCTTTAATAGTATCTATAAGAAAAATGTATAAATCAAGTTGAGATTAATTACTATAACTCGTAAATTACAATTAGTCAGGGTGGAGGCGGGTGAGGATGCACGCGGGTGAGGATGCACACTATGTATTTCAACGGGATGGGCAACATTTTTTCGCTTATTTTCCATTCAAATACTTATATTTTTCAAACCATACATCACAATTGAGTATATTTAGTCTCATTTGGAAGATAATTTATTACTTTAATAGTATCTATAAAAAAATGTATCAATCAAGTTGAAATTAATTAATACAACTCGTTAATTACAATTAGTCAGGGTGGAGGCGGGTGAGGATGCATGCCTGTGAGGATGCATGCTATGTATTTCCAATGGGATGGACAAAATAAATGATTAAACCTTGTGTAATAATCTGCCGTTGATACATTTTCCGATTGTATTTGTTGTATGTAATTAATTAATTGGGGGTATAATTAACACTAATTAAGGTTTGGTAATTACAATAATGATACTAATCACACAAATAATAATTCAATGAACTAATATACACATTTCAAATGCTAACTGGGGGGGACAATATATCTGCAGTGTTTTAATGAAGTTTGACCTGATGTTGAATGTTCCTTAATGTGTTAGATAATCTTTGCTAATTATATTGATACTAATTACCTAAGAAGTGCTTATTTTATCATCCACCAAATCCGCACAATAATATCACCTTTTAGTGTTTAGGATTAACATGTCCATCGCCGTCACCCTACTTGTATATCATTTTCAAATTGTTCAATATCCAATGCTGATTTCTATAGATCAACAGTTTTAACTATGTATGCTAGCAAGATGTCAGGCATAAACATTGTAATCAATTCATAATACAGAAATGAGGTTGTAAGTAATCAGCCGAATTGGTTTTCTTCATTTTTGGACACCCTGTATAATAAAATTTGAATGAATTATACCTTTCTACCAGAAAGGTATGTTCATAAACTTCATTTAAGTGTTTCTTTTGAACAAACAACATTTATATACATTTTATCACACTGTCCACACAGAATATATAGTTTTTGTATGTGAAAATTGACACATTTTGATCACCCTGTATTTTCGTTTGCCAATTAATTAACCCCTACAAATAATATATGACCGGAAGGGCCTTGCCTTTGGCATCTCAAATCTAGGGTTCAATATTTATTTCAATGCAATATGTTTAAATTAGGAAGCATACAGTAAATTACATTTTATAGTAATATTTCTTTTGTTACACCCTATATATTTCCTAAGTCACCCTGTATACTGGAACAAACACTAGATATTCACAATCCTAGGTATCTCAGCTTTCTAACAATGTATCATTTTGCACACTTTGGATTTATACTCTTTGAGTTATAAGGCTTAGAGCATTATCACATGTAATTTTTGTCAAATGTATGCATGTGACGCAATAGGGTCCCAACTTAATAAATGTGACCACATGTTCTATGGGAGACTTTTAGGGGTTGTCGTGAAATGTAGGGGGCAGGCAGGATCCCCGCGGTCTATGGCCATATGGAATAAACCCATTTGGTATAATGCCAAAAGGTCTAATCCAAATTGGTCTAATATTCAATTGGTCTAATATGCAATTTGTTCTAATATACAATTGGTATAATATAATGTTAAAAACAAGATGTTACCCATGATTTTTTTTCTTTTCATTTTTGCTATTTTATGAGTCGTTTCCATTGTTCAGTTAGTTAAATGTACGTGGGTACGGGTGCATTTGTCCACCAAAGTCTTGTCGCCTTACTTCTATTTCTTGCCCCCACCCCAATATGAAATACTAATTAAGAACCTAGTAACTAGTACTTATACCTACGCTATTATAAAATCACCAAATTCAAACTGATTTTGTTCAACACAGGAAGTTCAACCCGAAGTGTTATATCCAAATTAATATATTTTCTATAATAAGTCACCTCAGACCATTTATATATTTTCAAATGCAAGTTCTATGCCGTGGGTATACAGGGTGTATCAAACAAAATTAGAACTCTCTTTCAGCATGGATTTAATCCTTTAAAACCATTGAACCATGACCAAATTGATTTCATTGTAAAGTACAACTAACAAAGTTAAAATCCTGAAAAGATAAGTAAAATCCATCATCAATTAAGGAAAGTATGACCATTTAGGCAAGTCAACTCTTTTTGTAGTATGTACAATGGTAATTCACACAGTAAAGGTAAAGTAACATAACGTAAAATTGCAAGATTACATGTTAGATAAGTTAAAAGGGAAATTCTACTTCTTATATGATGCTTAAAAATTGAAATTGAAGTTGACTTACAAGTCCAATTTCACCTGTCTATGAATGGTTTTTAATGCCCTTCTCTCTCTATGATTGGAATAAACGCATATTTATGTAATGTTGACATGTCATTGGTGTTTTCTTTACCACAACTTTCCTACGTGCTTTCCCACTAAGGCTTTCTCATGAGAACATTGAGCAACATAGAACCTTGCACAGAAATATTCATGCATCAAATGTGTGGTTTATGTAGCTATTAATGATTTGTGCCATAATTAAGAGGAATGCCAAACTAACCTTTGCCATTGTTATCGATAGATGATTTACAATGTTTATGAATGCAGATAATTGAAATACAGGCTGTCCCAAAATGATTAGTACCCATCGATGCCCAAAGTTCAATATTTTTTTCATCATCAAAATCAACGCGATTACATCCGTTGTTTTTCTATCATATTTGCTATACTGTACCCTTTCATTAGAAATTTAGATCATGAATATCGGACTTATTATATTGAAGTTACACTTCATTGTGTAAGACATGGCGATTTTACCTTTTTGGCCAAGTGCAAAAATATGTGTTTTTAACAGCTTGTTTGAAAGAAACTAATACATTCTCTTAATCTCTTGTCTGCTAATATCTTTGGTTCATTTCTATTTTAAACTGCTGTTGTATCATATTATTGTTCAAACCATTAATACTTCTTCATTTTGATTCAATTTGAAGAGTAAAATTCGTCACGCATGAGCAACCCCAAGCTTTGTTTCTATAATGAACTAGTTTTGAGGCTAAACTTGCGTGACATTTAAACAGGTAAAAACGTGGTTATGGGTTATTAGCAGTGGCTTAGACTTCTTTTTCGTATTGGGGATGAAAATGTCCTACAAACTTGGTAAAAATGATATAGTCCCTTAGTGTTTAACCTCACGAAATCCATTCTCCAATGTGAAAATGAAATCTAAGCCACTGGTGATTCACCAAATGCCACTCAAGTGTGACAAACTTCTTGTACCCGTTAAATTGAATTAAGGAGAAGAATTATTAATGATTTGAACAAACATACCCCAATGTGCGTGGTTTGTGACATGGGCCGGGGAACGTGTCTTAGAAACGGAGATGCATTTGTATTACATTTTAAAGCATTTTAGACCCCGTGCCGTACGGAGAGGGAGGGGGGAAGTATGCAGAACTTAATTCAACTTTAAATATTTGGTAAAGATCATTAGTGTCAATTCCACGCGTGTCTTAGAACCGCGGAGACACTTAAAACTTAGAACATTTTAGACCCCGTGCCGTACGGAGAAGGGGGGGCGGATGTATGCAGAACTTAAGGATGTATCTTTAGTGACATTTTAGAAAATGTTAGACCCCCTGCCGTACGAAGATGGCGGGGCGAAAGTATGTTTTCTCCGAATTTTGTTCCTATTAGCGAAAATTAAACCCTCATATTTTGGCCATTTCGATAAATATACATGTTTAACTTTAAATCGTTTAAAGCAATCATTTATGTCTATGGCACGGTGTCCGAGAAGCGCCTATGTCCCATAATCTTGCATTAAAAGACAGTGGGGTGGAGAAGATGTGATTTTATACAGAGCTCAATGGAATAAAATTTACATAATCGTCGATATCTCGAAAAGAAAATCATGATAAAACATGATATTTTTTCAAATTAACTTTTTTGGGCAGGGAATATACGGTTCTTTTCTTTAAAAAAAAACAACAACAAAAAAACTAGATAATGACTTCAATTATTCCTACTTTGCTGAATGTCAAATTGACTGGAATTTGATTATATTTCATGTCTCATCACACCCATCTCGATCCTATAAACCACCATCCCCGCCGGAACACACGACATCACCCCGCCCACCCATAACTAATAACAGTTAAAACAGAAAGACACACAAGATTAAATTGAGTAGACACGAGATTATGAGAATACACAAGTTTCTTTCAAACAAGCTGTAACAGCACACACATTTTTAGCACTTTGTCAAAAAGGTGAAATCACCATGTTTTACATAATGGAGTGTATCTTGAGTTTGATAAATCCGATATTCATGATCTAAAATTCTAATAAAAGTATGACGAAGATGATGTAAAAACAACGGACCTAATCCCATCGAATTTGATGATAACAAAAAATATTGAACTTTGGGCATCGATGGGTACTAATCATTTTGGGACAGCCTGTATAAACCATGTCATTTTCGGGTTTGTATGTGTAAATCCCATGGTTTACGCAAATTATGCTAGAAATCTTTTTTTTCTTCATTGGATTAATTTCAGATTTTCAGAATATTATAATTATTAATTGGGCTTTGCACTGGAGGTGAATTGGTTATGGTCCAGTCCTTTTTTCAAATATCAGACCCTCATGAAACAGAGTCCTATTTTTGATACACCCTGTACATGTACATGAGTCAATACATGCCAATGGTCAATCAAAGAAGTTGGTTCCATTTCGTTGGGGATGTAACAACATACATTATAAATTATATAATTGGCGGCAATTCAATTTGGCGAAATGGACTTCGTAGGGAAATTAAATTGCTAGCGAAATTAAGTTATTTTACAGTAATTTGACTAGTAAGCTTGACCACTGTCTACCAACAATCATGCGCCACTTGAGATGTGCCGATGCAACACAAGTGGCGCGCGCCACCAGTTGAGAAAGCCTGTCTTAGTAAGTAAAGGATATCATCAGGTTTATATATGTATTTGTCATGTATATGGAGCCCGCATTAGAAAAGGGTATATGTATGTGCCGCCCTGAAGACACCCCCCCCCCCCCCCTTTCACCCTTTTATGCCAGTGGACATTTATACCATATTAGACCAATTGGATATTAGACCGAATGGGTATTTGACCAATTAAGTTTAGACCAATTAAATATTAGACCAATTGGAAAATAGACCAACTGAAACTTAGCCCAACTGGGTTTAGTCAAATTTGTATTAAACTAAATGGGTTTTAACGATATGGTTATTAGACAATATGGGTATTAGACCAAATGGGTATTAGACCAAATGGGTATTAGACCAAATTGATATTAGACCGAGTGGAAATTATACCATATTAGACCAATTGGCATTAGGCCAACTGGGTTTTAGACAAAATGGTTATTAGACTAAATGGTTATTACACCAATTGGATGTTAGACCAACTGACATTTAGCCCAACTGGTCTTAGACCAATTAGTATTAGAATAAATGGGTATTAGATCAAATGGTTTTAGACTTAATGGCAAGTCACCACCCCGCGTCCTCCTTGCTTCCGCCGCCTATGCACTCTCCCCAGACTGACACCGATCACACCGACAAGTATAACTGGGTCTCTGTATAAATTGCTCGCACTATTATTTGATTGATCGGAATGATCCGATGATGTGGCGATCTCTCTTTCATGGGGTTTATAGCCTCACTCCTTTCCATTTTGCAACATATTCATATTCTTATTTTATTTTATCTGTTATATTTACACGATGACTTTACTATATGTTGCCATGATGATACAATGCAACAATACCGTATACATGTACATATACACCTATATGTACAGGAAATAAAATATAAATGAGTTAAATAAAGTCTGTATGGTCTCAGATAAAGTATACATTGAATTCAACAAACCATGTTATACTTATGAACAACCACTTCAGGTATTGTACCTAACAGATTAAATTGCCTTTCAGAAAGTTCAAAGCACCCGGATATTATCAGGATTCTGTTTGGTTCATTACCGTATTTTCAATGCAGTGGAAAACATTTTCTTTTTTCTTTATGTTTCATAATGCGCATTGAATTTGGTTAAGTTTAAGTATGGATTTCTACTTTGTTGGTAGAAAAACGTGCTGATTGTTATAATTTCTTTGATTTCTTTATAGTTTGAAGTTTGTATCCCGTTTTCAAGGGGTCTATATTTAGATTGTGACACATCTGGGTGCAAGAAATGACGTAATCATGCCCATACGACATCGATACCTCTTATCAAGCTTATTGTAATTAGAGAAAAACATAAAGTTCACGTAGCTGTTTTACTACAGACAAAATGGCAGGTGGCCATTCACAACGACACAAACGGTTCAGCATTAACGTTATTAGACCAACAGTATATAGTAAAACAGCTACAAATTGTATTTTATTCTCAATCTTATTTTAGTTTAGATTAGTTATTTATATCTTTTATCATAACAATAACGATTTAATTTAGATTTATTTTGAGCAAACAAATACAAATACCACCTGTTATGAAACATATGAAACTAGTCCACTAAGTTGCTTGTCAACTTTGTCTAGGACGGGCTTGAACTAACGCGATGAAGGAATTAATTAAGCCTCGCCAAAATCTATATACTATTGGGCTCATAATGTATAGTACGTAACGGCAGAAAATCAGGGGGAAACCAATCAAATTGCTGGTATACACCCGGGGGGGTAACTCACCCAAGACGGTATACGGGGGTGTGCCGCTCTAATGGGTAGCTTTTTGGGCACAAAATCCCTAAACATGGGGTATGATTTTGTGCTGGAAATCCCTAATAATGGGGTCACTTTTTACAAATGGGTCTATTTTCGCGAATTTTTTGTCTATTTTCGCGAAATTTCTGTCTATTTTCGCGAAATTTTTGTCTATTTTCGCGAAATTTTTGTCTATTTTCGCGAAAATTGCAAAATCACCACTAAAAATGGGTATGGGTTTTGAATCTCCAGCGGCACACACCCGACCATACCAAATCCGAGTACCCCCCCCCCCCCCCCCCGGGGTATACATCCAAACCACGCCCACTATATAAGAATGAAAGGTAAATCTGGAGGTATTATACGGACACATTGGGGTAAGTTGGACACGTGCCCCAATATATATTAACCTACTCAAATATCCTGTGTACTACGATTAACTAAGGGTGAAAATAACGGGACAAGGTACAGTTTGGCTCGAATATATTGTAAAATGGCCACTGATTTAATTCCTTTTTTGGAAATTAGAGCGTGCCTAAATTAAATAGGATCGCATTTTTATTGATACACCATAATTGAATGCCTCCAGCCCAACCTCGGAGATCCTCAAAACAGTGGCGAAGCCAGGGGGCAAGGTGGCCAATCGCCAATATTTGAGTGTGTTGGTTGAGATTGGCACTGTCCGTTTATTTGACAAGGGGAATCATGGAATTATGATGTAAAATTAGTAAAATAAAGTCTTGTCGGTTAACCTTTTATTTCTTGCCCCTCCAATATGAAAAACTTGGCTACGTCACTGGCTCCAAGAGTGTTAACCATTTTGTAAACTATATTTATTTGTGGTTTCGATTTCGACTCACCTGCACCTCCACCTCTAACCCCAAAGTGTATCCCTGTCGCTACACCAGTAACAACTAGCGCTCCAACGACCACACTGGCAATGATGGCCGTTTTCTTGTAGGAGGAGACGCTGCTGGTTGTATGGGATTGTTTTGATGCCGCAGTGATTTCATTTCGACCAGGTGTGTCACCCAACTCTATCGCTTCCATTATTGTGTTTTGTGTCAAGAATTGTTACTGAACGACGATAGTAATGATATCAGTGTATGTTTGTAGATTTATGAATTTTCACAGCGTCCAGTCAAAGGTATAAATGTTAGCAAGACTGCAGTTTTACACAGGTGCGTCGGTGTGGCTATCCCGAGGTTTTCTATAAATTCTGTATTACTATTATGTTTGATTGTGGATGTCGATTTATTGCGATTCATACCTAATAGGACTGTAGAAATGGTGTCGACAATGATCTCAATTGAACAACAAACAATTGAAGGAATAAAGCCTCGCCCACGGGCTAAGGCATTGTCATTACGCGATTAGCATTGCACAAATAGACAATCAACTCATACCGTATTTCAACTTCCTTTAATAAAAAACGGCATATTTCATTAAACTATACTTCCTTACTACAAAAATAGCGTGACAAGATTGAACCAGGGATACTATTAATTTTGGGTCCTATACTAACGTACGTAGCGAAAACGGTCCCTTTTGCATATTTGAATAAATTATGGTAATCGTCCGGAATGCGTCCGTGACCGGCGTTTAACGCGTTTAACAATGTTTAACCAGGTTTAACGTCATTTTTGGTCGGCATAGGTTTGGGGGCGCTGTAGATTTACACAGACGACGGTGGCCACGCGAAACCTAAATTTTGAATTCGTAGTGAATAACACCCCCGGGGGGGGGTACTCAGATTTGGTTTGGTCGGGGGTGTGTCGCTGGAGATTCAAAACCCCTACCCATTTCTAAGGGTGATCTTGGAAAAATCGGTACCCATTTTTAGGGGGTTTGCTTCATTTTAGACCAAATTTTCGCAAATTATCGGGAAAAAATACCTAATTTTTGCAAATTTTCGCGAAAATAGACCCATGTCTAAGGATTTTTCAGTTGAAAAGCCTACCCATGGCTAAGGATGTCTCATGAAAAAAACGACCCACTGGAGCGGCACGTCCCCGTATGCCTTACATACGTGAGTACTCCCCCCCCCCCCCCCCCCCCCGGGAATAACACGTAATCGCGAATGTTAATCTTATCATTTTGACAAATTCATCATAATTATAAGCATTTTCATCGTTAACTGGGCAATGACTGTTAAAAATAATTCAAAATGGTGCACTCCCGTTGTCATATTGGGTCGTCTGAGAGACGCGTGGCCAGCGTCGCGTCGTCTGCTACAATCACGCCTTATAGGTATAGCGCCACCAATTGTATGCCGACCAAATTTTAATTTAAAAGTGGCTTCCGTTCGGCAAGCTGAGTGCCACACCCCTGATTGAACGTGATTAGGCCTACATGCAAGACTGACCTATAAAACGAGGTACTCCAAAGATTTAACTTTGATCTGTGACGGAGCCGGCTCATGATCTGTCTCTTTAAAGTTTATAGCAGAAGGCAAGTTAGTGGTGAACAAAAGCCGTAGGTCCATTATCACCCAATCGAACCGCGCACTTTGGGTACTAACACGCGGAATTGAAACCGTCGGTTTGAAGAAGAAGAAGAAGAAGAAGAAGAAGAAACGAAGAAGAAGAAGAAGAAGAAGAAGAAGAAGAAGAAGAAGAAGAAGAAGAAGAAGAAGAAGAAGAAGAAGAAGAAGAAGAAGAAGAAGAAGAAGAAGAAGAAGAAGAAGAAGAAGAAGAAGAAGAAGAAGAAGAAGAAGAAGAAGAAGAAGAAGAAGAAGAAGAAGAAGAAGAAGAAGAAGAAGAAGAAGAAGAAGAAGAAGAAGAAGAGAAGAAGAGAGGAGGAGGAGAGGAGGAGGAGGAGGAGGAGGAGGAGGGAGGAGGAGGAGGAGGAGGAGGAGGAGGAGGAGGAGGAGGAGGGAGGAGGAGGAGGAGGAGGAGGAGGAGGAGGAGGAGGAGGAGGAGGAGGAGGAGGAGGAGAGGAGAAGGAGAAGGAGAAGGAGAAGGAGAAGGAGAAGGAGAAGGAGAAGGAGAAGAAGAAGAAGAAGAAGAAGAAGAAGAAGAAGAAGAAGAAGAAGAAGAAGAAGAAGAAGAAGAAGAAGAAGAAGAAGAAGAAGAAGAAGAAGAAGAAGAAGAAGAAGAAGAAGAAGAAGAAGAAGAAGAAGAAGAAGAAGAAGAAGAAGAAGAAGAAGAAGAAGAAGAAGAAGAAGAAGAAGAAGAAGAAGAAGAAGAAGAAGAAGAAGAAAGAAGAAGAAGAAGAAGAAGAAGAAGAAGAAGAAGAAGAAGAAGAAGAAGAAGAAGAAGAAGAAATTACTAAATTTTATTTTAAAAAAAATATCTCCCGTAGAATTTGTGTTTCGAATAAAGTAAAACATCTACCTCTACTTATGATAGATTCACATACTTTGACTGGTGTAACATTTCAGTATAATTATATAGGCCTAGGTAGTAAGTTATCTTCCCTATTTAAGAAAGCCTACAATCATGGAACCTTTTAGATTTCATTAATTATGTTTTGGTGAACAGTCGACTTTTAGGTCCTTTTAATGTTTAATGACATCATGTGGTTATGACCACAGTTGGTTTCCCAGTGTTTTAATATAAACTTATGCTGTGATTCCTGTGTTTAATATGTTGCTGTGTTTGTAGTATTAAGGTTGTTAATTCGGAATATTGTACACATTCCACCCTTTTCTCGTGCTTTAATATAGATGCATTACTGATTGTGCAATATGTATTTTGTACATCACGCTTTTTAATATTCCCATTTTTACCTATGTATATTTCACAGTTATCCCCGTTGTCTGTTCTTGTTCTTCTTAATTAGACTTAACTGTGCAATATTCATACAGTATCTTATCCTGTTGTTATCGGTAGAGTATATTTTAATATTGTTTATCTATATATTTCTCCCGTGCTTTATGCTTTTAATTTATCTTGGTAGAGCGCCTTGAGTTCTTCTTTAATGTAATTGCGTTATATAAGATATAAATATAAGATACAAAAATCTGCCTGACACAAGCTTCTGACGCCCCCGAAAAGTGAAGACAATACAGTTGGGCTCTTTGGGTCCGCAATATATTTTTTCGCTCTGTTTATTTTACAAGGAGTGAAGTAACATTTGTATAATTAAAGTGTGGGGGAGCATGGAAAAGGCATCCGCTCTTATGCCTATTGTGCCACCAAATAAAGCGAAAAACTCATGTGTTATAAAAAAAAGAAGATGGTTTTCAGTTCGATAAGTTTGATATTCATGATCTAAAATTATAATGGAAGAGTACAGTGTGTGTAAATATGAGAGGTCCCATGACATTTTTCAGGACCCCGTAGCACTTCAAAAAACAAATTTAAGGGGTCCCCCAAGAAATTGAGGGGTCCTGAAGTCATAGGTATTTGAAAATGTTACTTTTTTATGGACAGTTTTGATGAATTTCAATTGTGAGCAAAGGATGGATATAGAATTTCTTAAGGTTTCCATGGTTATGTTCAAATTAATTATAGAATATCGGTATTTTGGTAGTACCTTACGCAAATCAATGAAATAAATAGATAAATACAAAGAAATGTACTCTTGTCTTCTCATACAAAAATGTAGGTATTAGGTTTTTCACAACATATCTGATTAATGGGTTTCCAAGATACGGTAGGGGAATATGGGGCAACTGGTCCATGGGGCAAGTGGTCCGAAATGAAGGATTTTGTAATTGTATGGGCATACTGCTTTCTTTTGAACAGTACGACTTTTGTTGATACTTGACATATTATATCCTTACCTTCTACAATCCAAAACATTTGGAACTTTAGGGTTATTTACACATGTGATTTTTCTCCAGATCTTTGAGGCCAACTCCTTGAGTGACTGATTGAAAATTCACAGATAGTATAGGCGATATATGAAGATGGGTTTAGATCATGTTTAATGTACTTGATATGATTGACAGATATGCAACAGTAAATATATACATGCAGTACAGTCGTCTTAAGATTCTAGGTGCATATTGCATTTGATGGGTGCTATATTGTAGTGTGCTTAGGGACTTTCCGAAATATGATTAAAACCATAGGATGTGGTTGAAATTACCGTAAAATGGCGCATATTGCTAACTTGGGACATTGGTGGTTTTTGGATTTCCGATCAATATTATCATTTAAAGAATGCTTCAACATAAATCATTATCACGGGTATTCATTTGGTAGAGTTATTAGTTTATGAATTTGCAAATATCAAAGTACACCATTTCTTATTTTATCTAAAGACACTCGTCTATACTTGTAGGACCCGAACGCCGTAATATTTGCGAATTCAAAGATACTCGCTGGCTACAGAAATCTGTGTAATGGCTAAAAACAAAAATGCAGTTTTGCCTTTTTTCTGAAATGTATTGGAGTTATTGATTATTATGACAAATGGTGGTATGTTTTAAAACATTTTGGCGTAAAATTGATTACGTCACAGGCGTGTTTGAATAATGTTTCATCTCGACAAAGTGCTACGTCATTTGTTGGGGCAAGTGGTCCGAAGGGGTATGGGGCAACTGGTCCGCCTGCAAAAACTTAATCAAAATTGTAAAATTCATTTTGAAAATTAGTTGTTAGTGTCAATAAAACATGACTCGGTATTGAAATGTGATTAGAATATGAAATAATTCACATTCTTTCTAGTTCTTAGACATTTTGTGGCATTTCGGGTCTAATACCACTATTTCTGATATTGAAGGATTACAATATGACATGAAATTGGTTTAGAATGGTTTAAAACCTCGGTATTATGAATTACATCTTTATTATATTTTAAATGGTGTCTGTAAAGGTATTTGCTATGACGAAATATCATGATTTATGTATTTTATCCACTGCTTTTTGTGTATATTAACCGTTGGGTCATCATTGTCATATTGACTAACTTCCCCTGTAACATGAAAAGCTGGATAAATATCAAGATGGTTTATTATAAGTACTAAATGATGATTATATGAAGTAAATAAAATCATTAAAGAAAGGGGTATATATAAACAAATGTATGGGGCGTCTGAATATCACAACCATGTAACCATTTAATTAAGTTCATACCGTTTTATCTAATAAACGTGCAGTCAAAAATTGCGCTTGCTTTGTACACCATTAGTATTACTGCTTTTTACACGTTTACCACGGAAACTGTATAAAACATGGGTTTCATGAGACCTGTATCCTTTTTACACGTTAAATAATACGGAAATGAGTATGTAAAGAAAATACTGCCTAGTTACCGTGTTGTCAATCAATGATTTCTGTGTATTCTAACCGTTGGAACATATAGGACCAGTTGCCCCAAATGATGGGGTAACTGGTCCGTGCCAAGTAAAGTTTTTAGTTAGTGGTAATTGGCCTTTTGTTTGGATATTTTTTAACATTGATTATATGTTATATGTAAACTTGTTACCATTAACATCATGTTACCATTAGCATCATGGAGTTGCAAAGTGAGGGCGCTCCTACTTGTCACCGTTAGCGTCAGACATTCGCCATTGGAATTCGTCAGTTCGTCATTTTTACTCGGGGCGGATCGGTCACTAACGGGATGCAATCACTATATTACTTGTGGACTAAAGGGAGCCCTCTGTTGATGGACATAATATCAATATCGACAGAATGACAGAACATAGACAATTATACTGCCTTCATTAGGAACATTAGGATTTTGCGACCACTCATTGGTATAAGGAACATTAAGAACATTGCATGCAACATTAGACAACAGGTCAGACACTGAATAAAGGGGAGAAGTAAAAAAGCACGGAAAAAGGTAAAATAAAATATAAAAAGTGTAAAACAAAAAAGGTAAAATAAAATCGACTATAGTCTAGTCCAGATGGGCAACCTACGGCCCACCAGTGATTTTTTGTGGCCCGCGAGATGTCTCAGGAAAACTGTATTGAGATTACGTTTTTGTGAAGATAGATTATTAAGCACACTCACCTATAATTGCTTGAAAGTCTTTGGAATCAAAGGTTTGGAATCAACAGCAGGTAATTACTAGAAAATTGGATTAGGTGCAGCCCAGTCAATTTTCCAATCTTTATATCTGGCCCATTCATTTAAAAAGGTTGCCCACCTCTGGTCTAGTCAAAGCATGAAAAGTTACTTTCATAGTCAAAGGCAAACATGTTAGTGAGACTGCAATCTTACACAGGTGCATCGGTTTGGCTATTCCGCACTGAAAACTTAAACTAGTCAGACACAAGCTGGACTGACTTTAAACTAGTCGAGCAGGTTAGTCAAGCCTGCTGGACTAGCTTAAACTAGTCAAGCAGGTTAGTCAAGCCTGCTGGATAGGTTATGGCCGACTTGACTAGCTTAAGGTTAGTCCGGCTCAGCCTGACAAGCTTGATGTGTTCTGCTGGACTAGTCTGTGGCTGGACTAGCTTATAAGACAAGCTGGCTTGACTAGCATTAGGTTAGTCAAGCTGGCTGGACTAGCTTAAGGTTAGTCAAGGCACTGAGATAAAATATCAATGGCGGCATGCAGGTAAGACGTACTTCATCGCCGGTCCGGTTTTGCTAGCCAATCCAGACGTAATTTGCCGTAGTTATTTTATTGTGTGGCCATATTGTGTACATCATAGTGTTTGCCAACGTCTGTAGACTATTTTATGCTACATTTTGTTTGGAATGACGACTCGGGGTAGGAAAAAACAACAACTGTAAAGTAGGTAGCGCGGGAATCTCGAACGCTAACGGGTCAGCCATGGCTGACCAGTCCACTACACCTAACACTGTAGCCAGCAGCCCGCCAACAACATGGTCAATACGAGTGCTATTGAACAGACAGCAGAGCAATCACCCGTGGCGAAACCGAGTACTGCTACGCAACGTGAACAATTTGAGTCAGGCGGGATCTACTACATGGTTTGAGCTGGACTAACGTACCTGACATTAGTCGAGCCAAGCCGGACTAACCTTACGTTAGTCAAACTAGCTTGACTAACCTTACGTTAGTCAGAATGGACACCATCTGGACTAACTTAAAGCTAGTCGAGCGACTAGCCTAAACTAGTCCAGCTTAGGACGGACTAATATCAAGCTAGTCGAGCGACTAACGTAAAGCTAGGCTAAGCTAGTCAAAATGAGCACCATCTGGACTAGCTTTAAGTTAGTCAGGTTGACCAATTTAGGTTTTCAGTGTGAGGTATTATGAACTACTCAAAAAAGTTCGGGAATTTGTTTTCAATCTCTTATCTTTCAAATATTTTGTGACATATTCATATTCTATTTCATATCAATGAAAAGCCGATTTGTTTATTATTCCAACGATACCTCATTCATAGCCAGTACTTGTTTTAATGCGTAGCCACATGCTTGTGAATATGAAGTCTCATTAAAAAATGTGCCAAATTCACCGCTATTTCGTGCTGAAAAGAACAACTCTGTCACATTGTTACACTGTAAAAACGCTGTTTAAAACCTTTAAACAACTGTCATTGTTCTAAGTACCCTGCTTAAACATGTTTAGATATGCAAAAGCAGAATATTTTGAAACAGTTAAACAATACATTTGTTGTGTTGTAGAGAGATGCTCTATTGATTTTCGAGGACAAAATAGTGATTATTTTGGCACATTGAGATTCTCAAGCACGTAGCTGAGTTCTGGGATATGTTAATGGGTTGCATATCAATTGAACGATGATGTGCTCATTGTTCATCATTCCAGAGATACCAGATTGTTGCTATTACTTGTTTCAGAGCTCAACCACGTGCTTTAGAATATAGGAAGGTCTCAATCTGAACGTGCCAAAATCATCAAAAGTCAATAGAGCATCTCTGTGCAATACAGCAACTCAAAAAAACAGTTTAACAGTTTTAAACAACGGGGGTTCTTCAAGAACCCTGATTTAACAACTTTCCTGATTTAACAACTTTGTGTATTTAAACATTCATTTAAGCAACATCATTCATTGATAAAATTCACTAAATAGTATTTAGTAAATAGATATTTTACTTAATAGTATTGCTATTCATAATCATACCTTCTTCAGGTCTGAAATCACAACTGTTAAACAACTTTTTTTGAGTTGCTGTAATGCACAGAGATGCTCTATTGACTTTTGATGATTTTGGCACGTTCAGATTGAGACCTTCCTAAAAAAGTTTCGATAGCTTGACGATATATACCGTTTCCCATCTATTCAACAATATATGTTACTACTTCATGGGATGCATCTCTCGAGATCCGGTACGATTATGACTGTTTGGCTAATTCACCTCCCCGTTATATTTGAATATTATATACGTGTACGGTATTCTGGTGGGCTTATAGTTCTATCTTTGTTAAATATTCATGCATTTACATTTATTCAAGCAACAATTCCATTATTTTGGTTTATTTTATTTTGTTATATTACTAACTAATAGACTAATATATTTATTTTGACAATATTATTATCTTTACGCAGTTCATATAATTTACCCGGTGGCTGATAATGAAAATGCACATTCATAATTTCAATTCTAATAACGTCGATGTTATGTTACTATAGCAACTTTGGCTCCATTAGTACTATATACCTGATTAAATTGTATGATTTAATTGTTCGTATCATTATTGATTAATTGCAGAGTCTTACTATATACAGTGTACCAGAATAATTCGAACCACTTAATACAAAAAAAAAGACATTATTAGAAAAATATATATGATACTGGTAACTCTCTAAATTATTACTTGAAAGAATGGAAAACCATTCTTTTACATTTAGAGAGTACATGTATAGGCCTGGCCCGACAATTATTTGTCGGAATCGGAAGTTCGAAAACAGCGACGAGAAAAGATGAGTAAAAGTTTATTTAATTTAGAAAACCTGATTATGTAGACTATGTTACCTTTTCATTCTTTGGTAATATTTAAACATCACTCTCAAGTGTTTCGATACACCAATATAAGGTTGCACACCACCAAATACATCTCCCATAGGGTTACACGTGAAATGCACAATTTTAAAATGGATATTTCTCGACGTTATAAGAAACTGGTAACTTGAAATTTGGTTTCAACTTGAAGATGAAAGCCATGACTACTAACTCAACAACTCATATATGGGGGGTAACCGGCAATATTTTGAGCTAGAGCCTTTTCAAAAAGTACGAGTTGAGTTTTCCTGGTCACACGCAATTGTTGATTAAGATTATTGCGTCAGATACCGGAAATGACCTGAACACAAATGTCTCTGTTAAAATATTAAAAAATCATCATTGCATCATTTTTTTTGGACCTGAAGAACGCTGATGTGTCTGTCAAAATTCACACTATATTAATTTTGCCATAACATGTAGTAAATACCCTAATTTTAAACTGTAATTTACAATAGGTCTCCCGTTTCGGCATAGAAACGGGCCGGTTTTGGACTTTTGCCTCAAAGGGGGTAGGGCCAGACGTTATTTAGTGGTGTGAAACCTATAGGGGACACTTTTTCATTATTGCCTCATTTTCTTAATCTTTTGCACTTTACATAATGCGTAGTTATGATTTTTGATCAAATATACGACTTCAAAGTGGTAAAAAACAGTGAAAGACATTGTGCGCCATATTGGCTATGTCAGTAGAAAAGTAGATTTGGTTACGATGATCCTCGTCAAAAAGGCATACGGCACTATGCTAATCACTTGTTGTAAAACATTTTGCATGGAAGTATTGAAATTACAAGGACATTCTGTGAGGTTGACCTATTCAGTAGACACAGCTTAATCAATTTACCCCCCCATGCCCTATCCCCCCCCAACCCCCCCCCCCCCCCCCCCCCCCCCCCCACCACCGCTTACGTTCAACTCTTGCTTCAAATATATCTTCTTAAATACAATTTAGATCATGTTAGACCCCGCGCCGTTCTGAGAGGGGAGTTTACGGAAGTATGCAAAACTTGTATTCAAATCTTTTTTTTTCTTCTCACTAAAGCGTAATTCGTTTAAAATTATATTTTTGATGTTTAAGAAAAAAAGTTTTTCTCCGAATTTTGTTCCTATTAGCGAAAATTAGAATATTTTGGCCATTTCGATAAATAAACATGTTAAACTTTAAATCGTTTAAAGCAATCATTTATGTCTATGGCACGTGTCCGAGAAGCGCCAAATGTCGCATGATGTTGCATTAAAAGACAGTGGGGTGGAGAAGATGTGCTTTTATACAGAGCTCTATGGAACAAAATTTACATAATCGTCGATATCTCGAAAAGAAAATCATTAATCAAACATAATATTTTTTCAAATTAACTTTTTGGGCAGGGAATATACGGTTTTTTTCTTTAAAAAAAAAAAAAAAAAAAAAGATAAAAAAACTAGATAATGACTTTAATTAGTCAGATTGTAGCTTATTTAACCAAACAACCGGATCTTATATGATGAAACAGATGTGTATACTAAGAGAACGAAGTGTACGGGCCGTAATAATATGTGTTAGAACCAATTTTAACTAGAAGTCTAGTTATCATTGCCGGCAAGTCAGTTTAGACAGCAATGCAGGGGTGAAGGTCAAAGCGCCTTGACCCTCTGTATAGGTTGCACACCACCAAATACATCTCCCATAGGGTTACACGTGAAATGCACAATTTTAAAATGGATATTTCTCGACGTTATAAGAAACTGGTAACTTGAAATTTGGTTTCAACTTGAAGATGAAAGCCATGACTACTAACTCAACAACTCATATATGGGGGGTAACCGGCATAATTTTGAGCTAGAGCCTTTTCAAAAAGTACGAGTTGAGTTTTCCTGGTCACACGCAATTGTTGATTAAGATTATTGCGTCAGATACCGGAAATGACCTGAACACAAATGTCTCTGTTAAAATATTAAAAAATCATCATTGCGTCATTTTTTTTGGACCTGAAGAACGCTGATGTGTCTGTCAAAATTCACATTATATTAATTTCGCCATAACATGTAGTAAATACCCTAATTTTAAACTGTAATTTACAATAGGTCTCCCGTTTCGGCATAGAAACGGGCCGGTTTTGGACTTTTGCCTCAAAGGGGGTAGGGCCAGACGTTATTTAGTGGTGTGAAACCATAAATACCACGTGACCTGCCATGTCTGACTGGGTTATTCTAGTAATGCGCCACGTATTAAAAGGGGGACTAAATAAGGAGTGATCACCCCCCCCCCCCCCCACCCCCATCCGTGCAGCGCATTGCCCCTCCCCACTTTTTTGAGTGGGAGCATTCCCCAAACTTTGTTTACCTTTAACACGTATATTTATAAAATAAGAATTAATGAGGTCTGAAATGGCTTAGAAACGCCTTGAGAGAGTATCGAAATTAAAAAATTCTAACGCCGCTCTGTTACTCAGTACCCAAACACCTATCATGGAACCAAGGGAAAACCACCTTTGACATCCAGCTATAAGCCAAATGCCGGGCAGAAATGTCAGAATCAATCTCGGGACCCTTAAGCGGACCCGAACCCCACGCCACATTAGGTGTAGGCCCCCTACTCAATACCCAACACCGGGGACCAAAGGTGGACACCCACCTTTGGATCTATATTAAAGCAAAATACCGGGCAAAATGTCAGATCATAATTATAAAGGAAAATAATTATAATGTTTGTGAGACTTCAAACTGCTTAGAAATTTCCTCAGCGAGCACCGAAACAAACATCTTCGGGCCCTTTGGTGGGAACACGCCACACCACTTCTTGACAACCACCTTAATGCGATTTCCAGCGGTCATTACAGCAAAAACCAATTTAAAAATGCCTGAATTGTATAGGAAAATATAGGTCTGAAATGGCTTAGAAACGCCCACAGAGAGCGTCTAAATTCAAAATTTTACCCACGGCTCAAGATACTCATATTGATGATTTGGTAACAAGCAATAATCAACTGAACATGTCGATAAGTAAAAATATGATCAATATGAGAAGTTTTTCATTGGGTTACGGATTTCGGTTTTATATAATATGGTTTTGGTTTTTTTTATTGGCATTTTTTACCCTCTTTTGGCCTTTATCATTTGTTTATATATTTAACAAAATACGCAAGGAAATGGCCTCACAGCGCATTAAAATCTCAATTTTAGAGAACCCCCCCCCCCCCCGAAAAATACCTCAAGACAGATTACGTAAAGGTCCGACTAATCATCAGATTACGTATCAAACCATGCCGTCGGAATAATGTATTTAATTTACTGCTTTCTTATTAAATCAACGCTACCCCCCCCCCCCCCCCCTCCCACCCAACACTGCACCATTCCTGACACACACACGCCAACCATAAACGGTCTATGCACAAACACCCCTGGCCACCATCTCACGCCCACATCCGGCCCACCTCGTGCGCTCAACCATCCTGGTCAACTGAACTGGGGTGACTGGGCTTGGGCTTTTTTCAACACACCTAGGTGGCATGGCAGTCACGTGACGTGTACTGTAGAGTTCGCCTGGGCATTATTTTGGCGAACACAACCTCTTCGGGATCAGTAGTCAAAATCACCATGTTGACACCTAGGCTCAAGAGCGACGTATTCAAATTTACATCAACAACAAAAAATTACTCCAATTTATCTCAATCCCCTGGACAATTGTTGACAAGCTTTGTACATTCCACTTGCATGTGTCATGATGGGTTGACTCAAATCTAAGATAAAAGGACATTGACAGTGTCTTTTTGGTCATGCGCAGTACCAACGTATTAATTAATCCTTGGTTAGATAAATTGGTTGACTAAAATTGTATTTATTTTATATCTATAACAATTAGGCTGAAGAGCCAGGACAAACCCAATAGTGACTTAAGCACTAAATTAAAGGGATGCCCGATGTGTGTGTGTACAGATACAGACCAGGGATGGTCACCTACCCGTTACGAAGGAATCTGACCTTTTTAACGTGCTCGGGGATAGCTCTTGACCACCATTTCTACGTGACTTCCGAACCACGAGGCAATTGAGACTAAGAACCTTGCCTAAGGATGAAAACATGTTGGCGGTAGCGGGGCTAGAACTCACAACCTTTGTATTGTGAGACCTGCATGCTATCCACTAGACCACACATGCTCTCCAAATCTAAGATAAAAGGACATTGACAGTGTCTTTTTGGTCATGCGCCGACAGAATCGAATCAGTCCCAGCAAATATGAAAATAAAAGTGTTTTGTATCTATGATATGCTGTTTTTGGGTGGTGTATAATATATTTAAATGTTTTATATCGTCAGCTTAATAAAATATTTGCCTAAGTCATATTTACTACTTTTGTTTAAAAAAACATTATAGTTCTGTTACTTAGTTACTTTTATTAACGATTTAAAGCATAATAATATGTTGATACAAGACAAAAATTACGGCTATGCTGTCATGTCTCAATAGTATTACGTAACCAACGAAAATGACTTTAACAACTTATACCGTCGTGACTTAGGCAGATCGTTTATTTCACTTGACACGTTTACATCTACAAACTAACTTAGGCAATTTGACAATGCTCATTATAACATTATAAAAGTTCTTAGAAATTCACTATAGTACTCTACCCTTTTCACATCCAGACTCTGGCACTACAATCACCTTTCTAAACTTAAAACACAATTTCACTGTCTGAATAATATTAGTCTCAAAACTGCCTAAGTCACACTATTTTATTTAGGCAATGCAATAAATATGCATATAAATTAGGCAATAATCCTTTTGATTTGGTAGCACGATTTAGAGTTGAATATTGACTAGGCACTTAAACCATAGGTGCCTCCCATGGTAAAGAGCTGATTTAGGCAAAAATCTCAATTTGTTAAAAAAATGACTTAGGCAATTATTTTATTAAGCTGACGACATTGTGTCTTTGTTTTTGCCTAAATAATTGAATATGTGTGGGCATTTTTTCGTGTGCCTGAGGTGGAAGGTTCACCATTGTTCCGTTTTCAAGTGTATCGTAAACTCCTGTTGATGTTTGTACTGTTGACTGTATTGTTCTTCATTTATATATTTTTAGCTTTTTATGGTATAACTGTGCCTTGTATTCAGTTGATTTTTAACAGCACAAACGTGGGTGGGTTTTTTTAAATTTTTCAACATCAAAAAGATCGACGTCTTCCTCTTCACTCATTTCTATGTTAAAGCTTTATTTTATTGATTCTTATAATAAAATTAATTTATACGGATTTGATGTCGTAGTTCATCCAATCTTTAGCCCATTAGCATCGTATCGGCACGGGTTGAAGGCGGGGTTGAAGGTTCCTCATTTTTGGTATTTATTGAATTTGTTTCGTTTTCGAAAGATGTATATAATTTCAACAAGTTTATCTCCGACTCTGTCTTCTTGTTCACCTGAATATTTAAATACGTGTGTATATTCAGGAATTTTAAGATCTTTAAGTACATGACCTGGAATGTCTACCTTTATTTGATTTTCAAGTATGATGTAGCCTCCTGTTGATGTTTGTACTGTAAAATTGATTATTATGCATTTATTTATTTTTCAAGATTTTCAAATGGTATAGATTTGCTAGCAATTATTTCTTTAGTAAGCTCTTCCAGATTTTTATCCTGATGACCATATATTTGTGTGTTTTCAACCATTTCTATATACTGATAATTCTTTTTGTTTAAATAAAAATAATGAATTCAAATTTGGTGGAAATGATGGAGTGTGATGGGTATGAGTGTGGGAGCGAACCACCTTTATTTTTAAGGTTATCTATATTATATATATGACATTTAAACTACAACTTACAAGGCATGTCAGTGGTAGATCAGAAAGCTACACAGCTAAGGTTAGCTGACCTTTGACAGGCTCGTCGTGGTTTATTACTTAAATTAACCGTGTTGTCATTGCAGCCAATTTGCTGAATTTTCACGATATTACAATTCCAAATATACACAAAATATACAAATGCAACAATTACAAAAATATACATTAACTAGAGCGCGAATTACGGGTTTCGCGGTTCTCGGGGTTTACTAATTTTAATTTTGAATAAAACCTGACTAGGTCATGTTAGTACATAAAACCTGGTTAGTGTAACAGCATCACGTCTGTAATTATACGTACTATATAGGCATGATAGGAATGTAACACAATGTTTGAGTGAATGTTAGTGCGCTGTATCTGCATCAATAAAAACCTACCACATGTATAAGCAGTATTTATGTAATATATGAGTGAGTGTAATTGTTATCTCATTTGATGTCAGTGAATTAAAAGAATGAAGTTATGTTGGTATTGCTTATACAAGGCGTGTCAAAAAATGTCACATGTGAACAATGATTTATCTGGCCATGAAAAATATCAAACCTGTACATGAAACAGCAATAATCATGTTTCAGCAATCTGTAATGCGTCATAAGATTTTTGTCTATCTATTTTGGAGCTTTGTTGTCAAATTATGGCAAAACTCATCGAGCAAATGCAGCTCTTTTATTAGAATCGTCATTCAGTGTGTGATTTAACATAGATCAATCAAATCAATCATAATCTACCTACTAGGCCTACATGTTGATAGTTAGTCAATTTGATCAGAAAAACATATTTTCATCCATATGTGACACTTAAACCACAGATTATTTGAATATTAGATTTTATGCACGGATATTTTCAATACGAAATTTCATCATAGCGGTGACCGGCGTTTCAGGCTAATTTATTGACCATAAAGTATGTAGCAAGCAAATGGGCTATTTACAGTCCGATTCCCGGGCGCTTTGTTTGTTTATGTTATGTACACGGTCGGTCCGTACGGACACACGCCTGGGTTTTACTTTGTCAAAAAATGGTGCAATTCAAACACGTTTTGTAATTTTGTGTCCTCCTAACCCTTGTCCTCCAAAGGGGGCCCTCTAAGAATTTTCGCCGATTGCGATAATCCGCAAAGGACAGTGTCTATGTGATCTCTTTTACATCTCTTGCGCTCATTTTGACGAATAAAATAATAAGGGTACCACCTTACTCAAGGTTAGGGTAAGCCGTCAAAGTCCGAGGGTAGAGGTGCCACTGCCACCTTACATTATTTAGAAATCGCCATTTGTATCCTGAATCTTGTAGTATATTATTAACACAAACGGGTGAAATTCCGTTATTTTCACTGTACAAACGAATAGGCCTAAAACGGTATTTTTAGGTCGGCCTTGTCTAGTTATACCATGGTACCGAAATATGCATACTCTGCATCGTTAATAAAGAGTGTTACAAAAACGTCTCAGTAGTTATCTAAGTGGTGACTTTGATGTCTAGTAGGCAACATCTATTACAGACATTGTGCTATAATTATAAGTGGTGAGTGTGTGTAGTTCACTTTATTCATACCACTTTTGTTCTTATTTTTTGTCCCTGATGAAGAGTGGTATATTCACTTGAAACGGTTGATTACACTTAATTGTAAAATTCTACATAACATCTACCCGACGAAAATGTTGTTACACAAAATGGGTAAAGAGTCATCTAATATTTGTAATATTTGTAATGTAATTCAGTACACAGAACATTTCTTTTACTTCTGCGAAAGGTTTAAATTGATTTGGAATCATGCAGAAAGTGTCATTTCTGCTAAATTAAGCTTTGTTTTTAAATTTAATGTTGAGCGTACTTTTTGTGGGTACAAAACTTCAATAATTGTGACAACAATCTCTTCAACTATGTGGGTGCTGTTGCTAAACTCTGTATAAGTAAATTAAGATATGGTAACCACCCAAATTTGCTATTTCTCTTCGATTCAGAATTAAGAACGCGTAAAGTTATTTTACTTCCATGATAAACTGTCATAAAATAAAAATGTTAGTATGAAGATATATTATAGAATACTAGTATAACATATATTGCAATTTCTGTTATGTAACATTTTTGTGATGTTATTTAAAGATTACATGAATCATTAACATTGTGTATATATTTGTATGAAGGAGAATAAAAAAATATAAAAATTAAAATATAAAATATTCACTTGAAACGTCGGTCCTTATTGTTACGATATATTGGTGTTGTTTTATTGCGCAGCAATTGTAATATTGCTTGTCCGAGTGCATTTCCGTGTGCTATATAGTTTCAGTGCACAGCAATTCTCTTTGCTTTCCCCAGTATATTTCCCTGTTTTATCGCGTTATTCTCCCTTGTCGTTTATTGTTTCCCCACACCCAGTTGGTATATCGTGCTTTTATTCTTTGCAATCTATTGAAAGCCATGGTTGTAAAACTCTTTTGTTTAAGCCTGTGTGGCAAATGAGATTGGATCAAGACTATTCTTTTCTCATGTCCGAGGCTGACAGCAAAATTGTTAACTTTATTTGTTGGAAGTGGCTCTTTTTACTTCATTCTTTTCTTCCATCTTTTCTAACTTTCATTTCATTCAGCCAGCATGCTTATATAGGCTTTTTAAGCCTGGCCCGAGCATTTTGCTTGAGCTTGGTCCTTTCAGGACCCAAGCGTGTGTCCGTACGGACCGACCGTGTAAACAAACTAACAAACAAACGTAACAAAATGACTGTGGCTACTCATTAGGCGATGAAAAAACACCTCTGTTATATGGGCCCGATCATTCTACTGTCCATGGCCCAACGAACCCATTTTTTTAGAAATTGCAGTGGGGGGTCTGCAAATGAATACAGACCCATATTTTGTTTTAATTTATAAAAAAAAAAACAGTGCAATTCTTTGCCTTGGTTACGATGACACACAATACTCTCGTATTTCACCACAAGTTCATACATGGTCAGTTACCATTATTTTATATTCAACCATTGCATCCGTGAGCAAGTAATAGTTGGCGTGTTTTGTTTTGTTTTGGTCCTGAGAGCCGTGTTCGAAAATAAACCAAACTTAAAACTAGGTCCGAGGACCAAGTAAAAATACTAACATTATACCAGGTTACACAAATCTACTAGGTTCTCGAAAGCTTATTACAGCTGGAAATGAACAATAAATAACAAATTAGTGTCAAAAGGGGATAGATAACTGAGGTTATTCACAAGACACATCAACTATGACCTGATGTCTCAAAGTCAAAGTTCAAGTTTATACAACCTCACTTGGTTATTTGTACAAACATCGATGCCCGAGTTCCACCACTGTGTTTCTATGAAAGTCACAAAAATCAATAGTGACATGTGCCAAATATTCATTATGTTTCCTTTCACTTTATATTTGCGATCTTGCTATTGGCCGGTCGTAAATTCTCCAATTCCCAGACTTCGAAAGGCAAGTGGTCATGCCATAAAACGCTGCTTTGATATGAATCCCACATGTGGCTTTGCTAAGCTACACTCAACTCATATACGAAAAAACTGCTGTAAGGGAATTTGTTAACTGGATTTTTTATTTTCGGCCTCAAATTTGAATTATGTCGCAAAATTACGTGATTGGTCGGTTACCGGTTGCCATGGCAACCGTATCAAAATTCCGGCTCCGTTGAGGCGTGCGGAATTTCATTATACATCATTATCCTAAGAATGGGTACAATAGAAGTTTGCGTTATTTTTTTTTATTTTTTTTTAGTTTAGTTTTATTTCCAAGTACTTGAGGCCATCGGCCCAAATACACAAAATATTGCCACAATTGGCATGATTTAAAAAATCATAGTAATTATACATGTAGTGACGTACATATAATATAAATATACAGTAACATTGATAATATAACGATATAACGATTAGTGTATAAACAACGATTTATCACCCATTCAGAAATCTGTCTCTCTGTGAAAAAGCATTATAGACATAAAAAGCAATTGATTTGATTACGCGCGGATAGTTTGAACGCATCAATGAATTGAATTTATTGCGATTAGGATTAACAGTGCACTACCAAAACCCTATTGTATATTTCACGGACATAAATTATGCTAATGAGCTCATTAAATGACGTCACTCACATCATCGGGTTTTGCCGATGATTGAAATACGTTGATTGAAATTCTAGGTCGAGTAAAATGATGTTCTTATTTGTTGTCTGTGAGCTTTTCTGATTTTTTTCCCGTATTGGAGTATTTTTTTATTGAAAATAGACAGTTCAAATTAAACGTTGGTTCCAAGTTCAAGTAACAGCACATGTATTAAAGGCGACAGCAAAGGCAATATGCAAGCAACATTTGAGAAAAAACGATGCCCGACTTTGCAAGAAAGTGTACGGGGAAGTGTACGAGTGAACATGACAAACCAAAACATCCTAGTAATAATCATCTCCGTGGCGCAATTGGTTAGCGCGTTCGGCTGTTAACCGAAAGGTTGGTGGTTCGAGTCCAGCCGGGGGCGTTGTTACTTTTTGCATTTAATGCAGATCGACAAATCACAGTAAAAATATAATATTGACAAAATCACAGACCACATACACAAAAATCGCATCTGCGCATGCTCCTGTCGCGATCGAAATCTACCACGCAAGCAATGAGAGAGTTTTCATAGTGCAGTGTAGTGAGTTGGTAGATTTACTCGTAGATCAACATAAAAAGGACAAATTAGGACAAAGTGGTATTCGTCTTCAATCTCACCTAAATTACACAAAGGGCAAACACGATTACGTAACTCAATGTTATTTACACGACCTGATTCAATCAATAGTAAATGATTGGAACACCTTAATCTACTCAACGCTCTTCTGTGACATGGAATCGTGACCTCGAGTAGGTATTGTTCAGGGCGAAGAAGTGACTTGAATTCTATGGTCATGTGTTTTAAGCTCGCCTCCTTTCGCGTTACACACGGATTTTGGCTTTCGCGACATGAATTTAACTTTACACATTTATATTTGCTTGTATACCCCCCTGAGGTAGTAAAAGTATACATTTTCTGAAGGGAAATTGCATGAGGAAACCAAATATGTCATTAAAATTATAGTACGACCAAGAACTAAAATGATATGATCGGAAATGTTCGGAAAATATCAGAGTTTTTTAATTTTTTATTTGAGATCCATATATTTTGTATATCTATCCCTATCATTATTTTGTTTACATATTTGAATTCCTCATGAAATTACCCATTAGATGATATATATTTGTCAAAGTTACTACGTCGGTATGGTAATTATACCGGCTAGTGAATATCTCAAATTTTTATTTTATATATTTTTAGAATTTTCAGAAATATTTGTTTAAGGATGAACCCTTCCCTGATATAAACTGCATTTCTGAATTCCTCTAGTTACAAGCTTTCCAAAAATGTATACTTTTGCTATCATAGGTTGAAAACTTTTTCTGTTATAGTCATTTTTATAAATCCGGTAAATTGAGGCTGATTATTCATGTTGACTGTGTAGCGAATAGGAAGAAAGCTGATGATCATTGTCTTATCCATAATTAATTAGTTGTTAATAATAGTTGACAAGTCTGTTGAACCACATACTTAATGACTACTAAGTATCCTTTGAAATGGGACCAAAATTGTGTTTTTAACATTAGGGGATGACTAGTTATTGTAAAAAGAACAAAGCATGGGATTATCCCCATTGAGTTTGTACAGGCGGCACCCCTTCCAGAAACACCCCTTCCAGCACCACCCCTGGTCCCCAAACATCAAACAGCTGTATCTCCCTTTCTATATTAGCTATACCAATGCCATTTTGCAGGCAGATAGCTTGTTATTAGGGCTTTAAAATGATACCAAATTTGTTGAGATAGCTTTTGTGGTTTTAAAAATATTTGAGGAAAATGACAGCATGAAGCTAAAAAATGTAACGGCACCACCCTATTGATGGCGAGTTCATAACGCGTGACCCTATATAAGTACGTAGTTTGGGTAAAGCATTGATCTCAGTGAGCCATTCTTGTGAAGAAATGTCACACATCCTATTTGACAGCAGTAGTAAAAAGTTATTTATAGAACCAATATCTTGCATAATCCAAACAATACCAAACCCGAGTTTAAAAAGTATATTTTAAATATTAGTAGCCCAGTTAGAATGACCGTTACTATCAAGATAGTAAAGCATCTTATAACATTTATTTGGATAGCGATCACTTGACATTTGAATAGGTTTTGACCAATACGACATCAATCTAATTACACATGTAATAAACAATGGATATCTGCCACAATCGCCTCGGACGGCTGCATTGGTAGTTTTACTTGAAACCATCATGAATTGTTTGCATGCTTTAATGTTAACCTTTTCAATGCACTCGTATGAATTACAGCCACCCCATACTTCTGAACCATAAAGTAATACTGGAGAGAGACATGCATCAATTAATTTGAAATATGGAATAAAAGGCATACTGCCGACCTTATAAGAAATGCTACGGATACCAGCAAGAGTTTTTAAACCTTGTTGAGCCAAAGTAGATGTTGCTTTGCCCCAGGTATTCCCAGAGGAGAAAGTAATCCCGAGATATTTGTAAGAATTAACACATTCAATTTCTTTTCCATCGAGATACCACCGTTCATGATGTTTGAGTTGACCACCTTTTCTAAAAACTACGACCTTAGTCTTGTTTAAATTAACGGACATATCCATTTTTCTGCAAAAGTCTGAAAGTGCATTGATATGACGTGTTAACCCAGTCGGAGTATCTGCAATAAGAATAATGTCATCAGCATACTTCAGTATCTTAACCTCCTCATTATCAGGATGCAATTGAACCCCTCTACCGCCAAACTGGTTTATAGTATGCTTTAGAGCAGTCATAAATACGGAGAATTGGAGTGGACTACACATGCAACCTTGTCTAACCCCTTGGGGGCATTTGAACAATTCAGAAATACAATCACTTGTTTTAATACATGCCTTAACATCTGAGAACATACTTTTTATGATTTTAAGCATTTTACCACTTACACCAATTTACATTAATTTAAATAATAGTTTAGCACGTGGAACAGAGTCAAAAGCACGAGAGAAATCAACAAAAAGACAATAACATTTTGCACCTTTTTTGGTGAGACGTTTTTGAATTATACTATGTAATACAAAGATATTATCGATTGCAGAGTAACCCTTCCTGAAACCGGCTTGACATTCAGGGATAATGTTATTATCATTACACCAGGTTGTGAACCTTTTATTTAAAATACCAGTAAAAATTTTACTAAATATACTTAGCAAAGAAATGCCCCGATAGTTCTTTGGATTGGTTTTATCTCCATTTTTGTGGATTGGAACGATTAATCCCTTTGACCATTGCTCGGGAAAATAGCCTGAGTCAAATATGGCATTAAATATACGACCAATCGTGGGGGATAGTGGAATCACTGACATCTTAAAAAATTCAGCTGGGATACCATCAATACCACATGCTTTGTTATTCTTCAGTCTCTTAATCTCTTGGATTACTTCACTGTTAGTAATCTTGTCATTCAAAGCATCACAGTTAACGTCAGGTATTTCAATATCACTATTACTCCTTAATTGACTATTAAAATCTTCGTCAAAAGTCTTATCACTATCAGTATTACGATCACATTGGAAAACACTTTTGAAATGGTCAAACCAGTTTTGCATCGATATATTTGCAACAGTTTGCATTTTACCTCTCAGATTTTCAACAGTTTTCCAAAATGAATTTGGATTCTTGCAATCAGATATAAGTTGTTGGCGAATATTGTTCTGATATGACTGTTTCTTAGCTCTACACAATTTCTTAAAGATGCGTTTTTTGGCTATATATTTGTTCAAATCATTAACACCACTAGTTCTGCGGAAAAGTCTGAGGCGATTTAACTTGTTATGTTTGGCTGCAATACATTCTTGATCAAACCAAGGAGATTTTTTTACTCTGAATGTTTGTTGTTTATAATATGGTTTACTCATTGAGATCCCGGCTTTATAAAGTACATTGCAGACACGATCGATTGAATCATCAATACTACATTTGTTAGGCAACAATACATTACAGATATCAACCAACTCATTGCGAACAAATTGAGAATTAACACATTCACTGAACTTTTCCAAGCTGTTATCATTCCATTTATATTGTGGAATTGTGCAATCTGTTACATCACATATAGGTTGAACAATGTTACATTTCAATGAACAGACGATTGGCAGGTGATCAGATTCTGCTCTGTCGTCAACAAGAAAGTTGGTTATAAGGTCAAATAAGGATGAAGAGACTAGTACATAATCAACAACACTGGAACCATTTGATCCAATATATGTAAAGTTACCCTTATCATCACCAGGTTTTCTACCATTAACAATATGAATACAAAGTGATTTACACATATTTATCAACATCCTACCAAAAATATTTACAACATGTTCACAAGATATCCTTGGTAAAGAAAAATTGTCAAGATTATAAAAATTCGGAAGATGTGCTTGGTCTAGATCATCATCAATGTAGTCAGCAACCGAAGCAGTACGAGCGTTCATATCACCAGCAACAATTAACTTAGCATTAAAGCAAGATGACAAACGGACAAGCTCATCTTCCAAGTTATCAAATCCATTCCCCTCATTAATATCATGTATAAAGGAGTTCTCGGGGTGTACATATACAAAAGTCAACAATACATTTTCAGGCATATTGAAAAAATCCTTATTCATTAGAAATGTTATACAATCAACATGGTTTTTTTGAATGACTTTGATCCCCTGCAAGATTTCATTTGCAATAAAGACTGCAATGCCTCCAGAATGTCTGCCTTTATTTTTCCTTTTATGTGCTGGGGAAGCAAATATGGTAAAGTTAGGAAATAGACCATTTACATAATCAATAGACTTGGACCAAGTCTCAATAAGACAAAATATATCAAATTTACTGCAATATTTTACAAATGCAGAGTTTTCAATTTTTGAACATAGACCATTTACATTCCACGACATAAGTGGAATATAATCTTTGTTTGTTTGAGTGGATTTTTTTATTTGTTTTCCATAAGGCCGGCCACATCCCTATTTATCTAGCCTTGTTACATTGTTCTGATCATTAACAACGAAAGTCTTTTTCAGTCCATTCATTTCAGTAACCACTAGCTTGCGATGTCTCAGATTAGCTTTCTTGATGTTTGGTCCGAGCTCTTTTTTCTTTTCTAGGAGGAATTTTGCGAATCACTCTCGTACCGGCAGAGAAGTCCTCCCGGAGGTACATGTTTGTACCTTTGAGACGGAATGAGTTTTGTAGTACGCGCTCCTTGTCCTTGTAATTAGAAAATCCAGCAATTATGGGGGCACCACCATTGGTTTTTGGTCCATTTGGGATTCTGTGGACACGCTCAAAGCCAGCACCGACATTAGTTCCTAACTTGTTCTTCACAAAATCGCGGACCTTATTCTCGCTCTCCTCCCAGGACTCGTTTGGAGACCCCTCCAAACCGCAAAACATCAGGTTGCTTCGCCTTGATCTGTCCTCGCTTTCGTCCAACCGATAGTTCATTTTCCGGATAGTGTCCTCAAGTCCATTGATCTTTGTTTTTTCATTATCTAGGTCTTCTTTTAGGTTATCTATGGTTTTTACCTTTGCCGCATTTTCTTGGGTCTGCTGCTCTAGATTCATCACTGTTCCCTCTACTTCCTGTATTCTGTTACCAAATGAGAGCAGTTTCTGGTCCACACTTTTGCTCCATGTCAGCATCTCCTGCATCATGGCCTTTAGCTCCTCCATCTGTGTCATGGTAGCAGGCTCAGACTGGCTCGATCTGGTTGCTGGTCCGGGGTTCTTTTCGACGTCATTTCCAAGTTCAAGTAGTCGTGGTAGATATGGGTGGAAGTTGTCACACGGACTATTCAGTTGTACAGTGACACGGTCAATTGGTAGCATATCCACACCGTAAATAAAGTCCATGGCAGGTAGAAATTGATCGGTGGCCCACAGCAGTGTGTAAGCGCCATAGACCGTGTACGCAAACACAACAACAATGCAAATACAGGCAATGCATGCATCTCGTGGTTCGTAATTCCCGCCTGGGTCGTATTTGTTGGAGGAAACTGCTACATTTCTCCACGATGGTGAAGGAGTGAATCGACCAATTCTAGCTCTCCAAGCCTCAGTAGAGTCTCCCATAACTGATAGATAATTTTAGAATACCACACAATGAAATAACCACGGCAAATTACGACTGGATTGGCTAGCAAAACCGGACCGGCGATGAAGTACGTCTTATCAACATGCCGCCATTTTTTATTTTTTTATTGAGTTACATTCGTAGTCGTTTTTAGCCAATCAGAGCTCCTGTACGGTTACCATAGCAACCAGAACAAAAAACACCCTAATTTTGAAGCATCTTGTTATGGGCTTATAACCCATACCCCCCCCCCCCCTAAAGGCACCCTGTCAAAAAGGCGCCCTGTCAAAAATAAGGAGGGGCGCAGGCACCCTGTCAAAAAGGTGCCCTGTCACTGTCCTCTAATGAAAAATAGTGCCCTCTATAATTCATTATCCAAAGACAACTAAAGAATAAAAGGGAATTATTGTTCCAGTTTTGTTCCAGTTTTGTCCCCTTGCCATCTCCCAACGCCCCGCCATTTACTGTTTAATTTGGCGATAGTCATTTGGTGTACAGTCCAATTTTTAATTTGGTGAATGATTTTTTCCGTGTGGTAAACTGTTTGTGTGCATTTTATTGAAATGTGTTGCAAAAGGGCTTACATCTATATTTTTTGAAAAATAAAGAACATACTAACCAAAAAACAAACAAAAATTGATTTGAAAAACATACTGTATTTGATTGTTGTACTTTGTACCTCTTTCATTATACACATACTATTTCAAAGCATCAATCATACCAGTCCAGAATTCTTTCCTGCTGTTTTCTCAAAATCACTAAAATAGATGTAAGCCCTTTTGCATATCGGCTCTTCATAATTGTGTAGCCCCCCCCCCCCCCCCCCCCCCCGATCAATGTTGTTAGGCCATCGTGGACTAATAGTGGGATTCAACATTGGCCAGGGGGTGGGGGGAACACTTTACATTACACCTAGCTATTGTTATGCTAATTGGTTTCGATTGGACATTCATTATATCTTATTCCCCGAATGAGTTTAATTTCCCCCCCCCCCCCCCCCCCCCGGCCCCAAATAAATGCCAATGGTACAGCGACGCGACGGGAAACGCGAAACCAGAATGGCAATACAATAAATGTTCTTATTCTACAATGTACATACCCCCCGGCCACGTGTTTAACCAAACCAGTTCTGGTCGTAAGCTGGTCGTATCGTAAGCTGGTCAGTTCTTTTTTGTGTTGACTGTACACTGAGACTCAATACGCGGTTCCACGTTTTTTTAAGCACGCATTGTGGGATCTGCTGAAATCAATTTCGGAACGGCTATACTTCCGGTGCTATCTGAATACGTGTACGATATTACAACGACGACCTAGTTTGTACGAAACTGCGATATAACTGTTTCCTTTACTGAAAGTTTACTTACTTACAGGATACTTTTACATCCCGAAATTTCTATTTTTCGTTGTTATCAGTTCGTTATTTGGGATTTTCCGCGCTAGTAAATGCAGGGCGTACACATTTTCGAACGTGTTGGACTGCCGAATTTTGAAACACAACGTCAGTATCGTGGATTTATTGTTCTCTTCCCGCATGGAAACAGCTTAAAATCAGTTTCACAGTACTACAATTTCAAAACATTTCTTTTTTCATTTCAAGAACTTTTGTACAGCTGATATAAACAAACAAACAAATAGATAAACAAACAAATAATTAAACAAATAGACAAACGGACAAATGGATGAACAAAATAACATTGAACAAAAAATAAATAAACGAACAAACAAATCAACAAACAAATAATTAAGCAAATACACAAATCAAACAGACATCAAAAGGCAACATATTCTCGCGTTAAAATGCATATATCACGCATTTCATTTATTGCTGTATTTTGCATATTTGAAGCATTTTAAGGCAAGAACCCGATGCGATTTATTCCGTTAGCGCCCTCAACGGAATAAATCGCAATAACACCGACAATGACAGTATACGTACAAATATAAAATACGTACAGTATACGTATTTTAGATTTCAATCAATCAATCAATCACTGAAATTTATATAGCGCCAGAACCAAGAAACTTGTACTAAGGCGCTTTGGCACAGTGTACCACAGAGAAAACTACTTTACAAAAGCATGTTCAAAAAGATGACATTTTAAAAGTCGTTTAAATATGTTGATGGAATCTGCATTTCTGATATGATCAGGAAGCCGGTTCCATTGACGAGGAGCATAGGATGAGAAGGCACGATCAGCAAATGTGATAAGGTGAGTTCTGGGTTCAACCAAATGTGGTGCAGAAGAGGTGGAGCGTAGACACCTGCGACCAGTCTGAACATGGAGCAAGTTTGCAAGATAGTCCGGTGTTTGTTGATGGAGAGATTTATATGTGAGGACTAAAATCTTGAAATCAATCCTATACTCAATCGGAAGCCAATGAAGGTGAACAATCATTGAGATATAGGGTCATACTTTCTCTTTCTCATCACCAACCGTGCTGCAGTACGTTGCACATTCTGAAGTCTTGTGATGAGAGTCTTGCTTATGCCAGCTAGTAAGCTGTTGCAGTAGTCAAGTCTTGAAGTGACCAATGTGTGCACAGCTATTTTAGTGGAATCCGTGGTTAACATTCTCCGGGCCTTACCGATGTTTCTGAGTTGGAAACTTGCCGATCTGGTAATATTAGCAACTTGAGCTGCCATTGTCAAACCGGAGTCAAACATAACCCCAAGATTCCTCACAGGATCAGATTTGATAGGTATGTCGATGCCAGCGATATTCACATTTAAGAGATTAATCTTGGCAAGTTGGGTTTTAAAAGCGAGCATAATGACCTCTGTTTTATCACCATTCAGCTTGAGAAAATTAGCTGACATCCACTCATTGATGTCCTTTACACACTGTTCAAGTCTAGATACAGCAAGCTTGACACCATTGGGAGTTGTTGGACAGACAGACAGATAAACTTGAGTGTCATCCGCGTAGATGTGTAACTCCATTTGGTGTCTACGAATAATGTCCCCAAGTGGCAGAATGTAGATGGAAAATAGTAGAGGCCCAAGCACTGACCCTTGCAGTACGCCATATTGTAGATGTTGTGGAGCAGAAGACTTTCCATTAATATGCACACATTGAGTCCGATCCGAAAGATATGATTTAAACCAGTCCAAGATGGGACCACTTATTCCTAGACGATGTTGCATTCTGGCAAGTAATATTGCATGGTCGATAGTGTCAAATGCACTGCTAAGATCCAAAAGAACTAGCACGGTGACACCCTGATTCTCCATTGCACATAGTATGTCATTGTGGACCCTCAGCAAAGCAGATTCCGTGCTATGGAATTGTTTGTATGCCGATTTAAATTGTTCTTGCAAGTTGTGATCAGACATATGCTGCTTCAGCTGCTTAGCCACAGCACGCTCGAGAACTTTCGAGATGAAGGATAGATTGCTAACAGGACGATAATTTTTTAAGACATTACAATCCAAGCTCTGTTTCTTGAGTAGAGGCTTAATGACTGCTGATTTCATTGAAGATGGTACCACTCCCTCTGTAAGTGACATATTCACGATGGATGTGATTATGGGTAGCAGTGAATCAAGTAACATCTTGATCAACCATGTTGGCATAGGATCAATAAGCCCTGTGGCACTTGGAGATTTCATAATTATGTCCTTTATCCCAGCATCAGAAACTGTGTTAAACTCCTTCCAAGACAAGGCGGATATGGTTGATTGAATCTCAGAAGACACAGGAGCATTTGATGTGAGATTCATCCTGATGGTTTGTATCTTACTGGTGAAATATGTTGCAAACCGATTTGCCAGTTCAGTAGAAGAGCTGTGATCAGGTAGCTTGGAAGAGCATTTTTTGTTCTTGAGGATGTCGCTGATGACTGCAAACATTGACTTAAAGTCATTACCACAATCAAGAATCTTGCCGTTATAGAACTCACATTTGGCACTGTACAGAGCAGAATTATATTTATTTCTCAACTTTTTGAAAATCTCAAAGTCAACAGTCAGTCTGCTAGAGATCCAGTATACGTATTTTAGATTTGACACCTTGGAAATCATATTGATACATAATTATATGCCAACACACTCAGGGGGTAGATGGCTCAAGCTAAAACTATAAATTGGATATCCTACAATCTTAAACTATAAATATTGGATATCCTGTCAGTGTTATTGCGATTTATTCCGTTGAGTCCTGACGCCTTAAAATGCGTCAAATATGCAAAATACAGCAATAAATGAAATGCGTGATATATGCATTTTAAGATAGAGGATGGGGTGGACACTGACACTGACTGACTGACTGACTGACACTGAGACTCACCACCATCACTAACAGCAAGGTGTAACGGGACAGCAATTATTGTACCTATCACTGCTATGACAACGACCACACCGACAATGATGGCTGGTTTCCTGTAGGATGAGGTGCTTATGGTTGTCGGGGATGCCGCAGTGGCTACATGCCCTGCAGTAGATTTATTATGACTAGTTTTGTCTCCAAGTTCCATCTTATCCATAATTGTATTTCCTGACATTAATCTGATCGACGATAATAATAATATGAGTATTATGTTGGTTTTAACAGTAGTCAGTAAATGGCAAGTGTTAGGAAGACAGCGGTATTAGAGAGACTTGTTTTTAGGGCTGTCACCTGGTCCCAGCTCCTGGTTTATAAATGTGTGATTGTGCAGCAGAATTCTATTCCCGGGATTCCATTCATATCCAAGGGAGACAGAGATGAGATCATTTTCAGAATTAACATGGTCATCATATCTGATGATGGTTCCTAGTCACATTGTTTGGATGTCGCCTTGACAACTGTCTCATCAACAAGGAACATACCATTTAGGCCGCGGGAGGGTGGAAAAGTGTTTCTATATTCAATATTTGTGTTTTTCCCTGATAAGCTGGTTAGTGACCCTACGACAAGGGATAGCAGCCAAAAGTATTAAGACATTTGTGGTGTCAAAATCATCCCAAATTTTTATTTTAGACTGTAATATTGCACTTTGAGTTGAACAAATGGGTTGCTGAATCTCATTAATAAATTCATATTTCAATTTGCAACATCTATATTTTGATCAGTTCAAAATTGGCGAGACCTCTTTACAGCAATGGATGAATATAGGAGGACGCGGGCGCGCATGAAGGCAACAGACGCAATGTGTATCATATGCGTGACGCTTGCGTGCTACTAAAACCGCTAGCGTGTGGTCATAATCGTGCCCATACGCTTGGATTACTTTTAAGCGAGGAGAGATAAAAACCGATTATTTCTCGCCAATTAGGAACTGATTTAAACTATACCTATTTCCTTTATTGTTGGATTTAGTGGAAATATGTGTCTGCTTCAAATCCCCATACATATTTGGAAATAGCTCATGAATAATTAATCAAGCACAGTATAGTCCATGCACTCCTTTGGTGGGCAGTCTGTCAATTTTGACTTCCTACATGTATGAAAATAAGCATCGCAATTATTTGTCAATTCATCATCATTCAAGTAAAACTAATTCTAAAATTGTCAATAGTCTTTTAATCTCTCACAGATATTAACACTTGATATATGTATTCATCTTTAAAATCAAATATTTTTGAGGGATTCTTTTTTCTTTCTTTTTTGACACCATGACTTTCAATGGAAACCATCGAAATCCTCTATACTTTCTCGTACCACCTACATAACCTGGTGCACCTCTCAGTTCTGTTCATTTCATTATAGCTTAGAATTATTGTCAAGATGATTTCACTCTTAAATTAGCTAAAAGCTTAACTTAAACCACTGACATAAATTATTTTTATTAATGTTGCGGAAAATCAAAAACATTAGGAAAAATCCAAGAAATTAACCAGTTTGGACAATTCAATTGGATAGTTAACTAATTATCTGAACTTATTAACATGAAACCTACAGAAAATATGCGCATGCCAAAAAGTGATTTTTGAGGTAAAAAAAACCTAAACATTCTTATGGCAAAAATAAAACGCCCTTAGGGAAGTGTCTTTAGATGATTTTGGTGCACTTCCAGCAGTTTAACTAAACTGATTAAATTTCTTTTGTCAAAATTCAAAATATCAGACTTTTTAGTCAAATTTGATACCAAATATGAATTCGTTGACTCATTTCCTTTTCAAAAGTGTATACTTTTATATACAGTTAAGCCCACAATTGTTCATACCCTTTGAAAAATATTATAGGCTCAGAGGGAAGGTATTACTAGTTAATAAAAATGGTGTATTTAACTAATCATAGGCTCAGAGGGAAGGTATTACTAGTTAATAAAAAATGTGACTTTTGAACTATTAATGTGATGTACAGTTAAGCCCACAATTATTCATACCCTTTAAAAAAATATGAGTTTTTTGCGTTTTTCTCATATCTATACCAGGTGGAGTGGTGGAACTTTCGCTTTACACAAAAGACAGTTAGTTTGGAAAACGTGTACTTTAGCTCCCAGATACTAGACTGTACTAGTATCGACCAATACTAGACACCCAGTATCGTTCGATACTGGTACATTATTTTGTTCCAGTATCGCTCGATACTGGCACGTTTAAAATGTTCCAGTATTTCCCGATACTGGAACAAAATAATGTACCAGTATTGATCGGTACTGGTACATTATTTTGTTTATTTTAAAACACTACGACATTTTTTTCTTCAAACAAATAATAGAAAAAAATCCCGCAATTCATATATAACAACTGAACACGTATTTAAAAAAACGAAAAAAATAACTATAATGCACTTAAAGCTGACGTCGTAAAATGTCGCTAATTTTTAAAGCTGAAATAGTCGTCCCCTTTTCACAAATATGACAATACACGAGTTCTGGAACAAATTAAATCGTTCCATTATCGCTCGATACTGGAACATGTAAATCGTTCTAGTATCGAGCGATACTGGAACGATGTTCCAGTATTGGGCGATACTGGAACATTTAATTTGTTCCAGTATCGATCGATACTGGAATGAAACCGTTCCAGTATCGAGCGATACTAGAACAAAATGTTCCAGTATTGGGCAAAACTGGAACATTTAAGAGCAACTTTGCGTACCAATCAAAGAAAATCAAAAAAAATTTGGCAGACTTTTTTTTAATTTTTAAATGTCTTAATGTCAGGGTGCAGCAGTGGTCAAAGTCTATAAAAATCCAAATTAGGTCACCGCTGGACCTTCGTTACCATAGCAACGGCCAAAATATCAAAATGACACGTTTTGGCCTATTTCAGCACTTTTATAAGGCTAAAATATTTCAAACTTTTAAGATTCACCATATGTAGGGAAAGTAGAGGTAGAACTTGACAGTCTCACCACATGATTAACAACACATAAGCTTTCTAGAAATGCAGTTCTCAAACAACCATCATGGCCTACTTGGGTTATACCATTGTTTGAAATAGGGGTGTTTTTTGTAAATATTTATTTCCTGAAATATAGCAATGTTCAACGAGCTGTAAATCCCAAAGTGGTGCTTTTTAAAAATTTCTATTATCAATGTGGCTAGACTATAGGTAGTACTTTACCTAAATAAACAAAAAAAAGTTTCGGTAATTTTGACAGAAGCAAACAGTGTTCCCAGAAAGTTTGACATTTTCCCATAAAATAACAGTGTTATTTTGGGGGGAAATGAGCCCCTACGAATGTTTTAACAGGAAACCAAGCATCACAAAGTACCTTTAAACACTTATTCTCAAGCAATGACCCATTCTTAAGACTGTTCTGCAGCATATGTTTTGTAGTATTATCCAAATTGGCCCCCAGAAGCCATCTTGGAATTTAGAAAATCACATAACTTCTGGACACATTAACCCAGAGACAAGATTGAGGTATCGCTTTTGACTAATTCTATGACTAGGAATCTAATACGGTGGTTATTTTATGAATTGGAGGCTGTATTCAGCATGAAATACAAGATGGCTGCCAGCGGCCATCTTGGAATTGATAAAAATCACATAACTTTTGAACGTTTTGGTCTTTAACCCTTACCCCGGCGGAGTTAGTTTCTCTCTCTTTTTAAGGGTACTGCATCACGGTAGCGACGCGCAGTGCCTTTTCTGACTAGAAAATGCGAGCGTAGCGTCAAATAAAGACGCGAGCGTGAATTACTGGCGTTGCGTCGCAAGCGCATTTTGACCAAATTCAAAATATTCCAAATGCGCGTCGATAGACAAAATGCGCTATACGCGCATCTTCCCGCTTGTAAACTCAAAATGAATCCGAGGAGAAAGAGTGGTCAGTTTGTTTGCAGTAGTTTGCGATATGATTTCACAGTTAAAGAGTAGACCCATACTCGGTAAAAACTCCGAACCCCAACCTGTATGGGGTCACAGGTCACTAATAGGTATATCAAATAAGGTGGGATCGTTTCAAAAAATCCTTCAAATCGTGATACGTGTCTCTATTTTAAATAGAAGTTGTCAAAAAAACATAACATTTTTGGTATCATATTAAAGACAATTTATCCAGCTACCGAATAAAAAAAGAATTAAAGCCACATGTTTAGAAACAGTGAAGTTATCAATATAAACGTCGAGTGAGTCAAGGGTGGGATCGGTGGATGAGGCGCCGGTGGATGAGGCGCCCATAGGTTTCTACACAAAATAGTGGAAAACTAGAACTTTTGAAATTGATGCCATTTTAAAATTATACATAGGAAAGTTTTCAAACTTCTCATATGTGTTAATAACATGTGCCTGCTACTATGAATAATAATATTCAATTGTTATATAGACATTCTCTACAAGAATATGATGTTCAATTCAGGGAGTGTTTTAATGTAAAAAAACACACAGTTGTATTCATTTTATTGATTAAACAATGGCCAAATCGCAGTCTCTCTACTTCATTTGTGTGACTCTTTGGTCCTTTTCTACCCTGGGTAGTAAAACATTTAACTAAAAAAGCCAGAAGTGTTTCTTCACAGAATTGTTCATAGATTTATGAAAAAATTGCTATTTAGACCTATTTTGGACCACCCTGTGTTTAAAATAAAAAGAACTTTAACGATATTCGTGTAGTTCATTTTGATAACCATTTTCTTTTAAATTAAATAGTCCATGCTAACTTAATTTCATAGAATATTATATACAAACCTTCATTTTATGCATTATTTCATCATAATTTTAGACACCCTGTACTTTTCCTGTGAACATTTTGGGCAAGTGATTCTTAGCAAATTTGGTAGCACCTTCTGCGGTTGTTCTGATTTTGGTGACTATCTTCAGCTAAACCCTAATTGTACAAACTATCAAAATATTTTCTGAGGAGCAAACACGATCAACTTTTTTATGTTCCACACTATACAAATTTTACACACCATGTGTTGATTCTTTTTTGCAAAAATGAAAAACCTTGAATCATAAGCTTTCCAACAATATATAGTTTGTGGGTCATTAAGTATGTAAAACTTAAGTTTTGTCCCGTTCAATCAGATTTTGTGCATTCCTCAACATTATTAGAAGTGAAACATTTTTTGGACCAGTTTGTGACTTCTGACCTTGGCCAGAGTGCAAGGTAACCCATGGCAGGTAATAGAGGAGGAGGCTAATCGCGACACTACTCAAACGAGATATGTTTGTAGCCGCCTATTCATTGCTAGGCTTATCGTAATTCACTTGTTTACGTCTTAAGGATAACCCTCCTTGAAGTGGCCTTTGAAGACTATTGTTTAGCCGCGATCGACCTCCATGCTCGAGCGGTTTTGACGCCACTCGTTTATCATGTCTAATACTAATAGAGGCCTTCCACGTGCTCCGGTCGGCTTTACAGAAAGGAATAAACCACGTGCAATGATGGCGTAATGCATACAATCCATTCAGTTTATTCTTTGAATTGACGCGGGGTCAGTCAATAGTTAGGTCACCCAAACCCTATATGAAAGCTATGAATATTGTTAAACGGGGTCAGTCGTCACAAACATGCACAAACACAATAGTAAAAAGGCCTTGCTATTGTCAACACTCCCTACACAGAGGACTGCAGTGCAAATCTCTACGATTTTCGCCATGTAATCTCTATGGCGGATTTCATTCCGTGGTATGTAGACGAGGGTTCATTTCATGATTTGGTGAGGTTTAGAATGAGTTAGGATTCCTGTAATTTCGAAGACCACAGATTTTCAAAACATGAATTTCCCAACATATTACGACATAAATTTGGTCACAAAACGTGTTTAATACTATACATTTTACCGTTCTGCAGATGTTAATGACCCTCCTCTAAAATTTTACATGATTTTTAACACGTTTCTCAGTTTTTGAGATGCCCAAATAGACCATTTTCCGAAGCTATTTCTAGCAAATATTGCAGTCACTGAAACTCCATTGTTTTCTTGCGTATAACAAAATCTGACATGCAGCGTGACCTCCCTGCTGGCTGGGTTTTTTTGATACAACTCGCATGGATACAATGGGATTTTTAGCTTCTTATAGTTTTGGTGAACAAAGTTCAGTTGTCTGCCTCGATTCTTCTGTATGCATCAGAAATGTAGCAATATTTGATTCAATATTACATTTTTCGGTCAACGGCGGTCACGATCATATCATCATAAATTGGTACGATATACGAATAAGTTTATTTTGAACTATGTCTGAATTACAGGAAATTGCAGGAAATACATGAAAATGACCAAATTGTCGGACTAATTTCTTAAGAATTCACAGTTTGGAACCAAATTTCCCTAAACAGAATGACGTATTCAATAATTCGTAACTTTCCGAATATACCGCCGATTTCGGTAGAAGTTTTGCTGAAATGTTCGTTTCCCTGAGATCTCTTTCTGTCGGTGGTGCAAAATATTATCACGCATGCTTACGAGGGACCAAACATCCATTGTCTTAATCAAGAAAATAGATGTTATGCCCCTCGTACGCATGCGTGATAAAAGTTTACAAATAAAATCTAGAAACACTTTTAGTGTGACACGTACACGGGACGTCAAAACCACTCGAGTGTGGAGGTTGATCGCGGCTATACACATGTCTTGAAAGGCCGATTCAAGGAGGATTATTCTTACGATATACAATAGGGTGATAATTGATCATGAAAGAAGGGAATAGGATTAGAAATAGGGCTAATCTGCGATTCAGCTCCTCCTCTATTACCTGCCATGGGTAACAGGGAGTCTATAATTATGTGAGAGGACACAGAGACCCTATAACTATGGGACAAGTATCTCGGAGGCAAAGTCCCCCGTTTACTATGCTTAAATTGACTAATGATGATCTTAAAGGAGGCGCACTATCATGGTCGTAACAAACCAGACGACCTAAGACACGGTGGATTTTATCGGCTCAAAACATGATTTGTGACACAGAAATAGTATATCAATGGTCAAAAAAAGCTGATTTTGATTTAGAGTAAAACTTATTTGCTTTGATGATAGCAGAATTTAGTTCTTATATGACACGAAACATTCAGAATTGGTTATTTGAAATTAATTTTCACGTGGAACAAAATACGAATTTCAAATTGCGGATGGCTTCGTCTGACAGTGACAGAGGAGAGACGTGGCGTTATTTGCATTTTATGAATATTGTAATAAGATCAGTTGGGAAGGATGCTGGATCGCGACGATCATATCGTGTGAGGTCATGAATAGTCATGAATGAATATTCATTCACAACGAATGATTGACAGTTTACGCTTAACTTCCCAATGAAGAACTTATAGAGGGCGCTATATTGTTGAACAAAATCTCAACAATGGGCAGATAGGGTGTTACGTAGGCCTGGAGGTCACTCCTCCGACAAAATTTCCCCTACTAAAATCAAATTCACGGGTGAAGCTTTTGTAGGGGGCGCACTATCATTGTCGTAGCTAACCAGACGACCTAAGACGTGGTTGGTTTTATCGGCTGAAAACATGATTTGTGGCACAATAATAGTACACCAATGGTAAAAAAAAGCTGATTGTGATTTAGAGTAGAACTGATTTGCTTTAATGATGGCAGAATTTAGTTCTTATATGACACGAAACATTCAGAATTGGTTATTTGAAATTAATTTACGTAGAACAAAATACGATTTATAAATTGTGGATGGCTTCGTCTGGCAGTGACAGAGGAGGTGCGTGGCGTTATTTGCATTTTATGAATATTGTAATCAAATCAGTTAGGAAGGACGCCGGATCGCGACGATCACATGGTGTGAGGTCATGAATAGTCATTACTGAATATTCATTCACAACGAATTACGCTGTAACTTCCGGGTGAAGGTTTTATAGAGTGCGCTATACTGAACCAAATCTCAACAATGGGCAGATATGAATGTCATACGCCTGTGGGTAACCGCATCGTGAATATCGATTGGATTTTTGGAATTAATTGAAAAGGCACAGAATCAAACATAATTGAAGCTGTAACGTGCTTATAGTATAAAAAGTGATTGGTGGGGTGGGGGGGGATAAGGGGATTAAAAGGGCAGTGGCGTAGCTACCGGGGGCAGGGCTAAGGAGATTAAAAGGGCAGTGGCGTAGCTACCGGGGGCAGGGGTGGGAATGCCGCCGCCCCTGACAGGTTTTTGTGCCCCCCCCCCCCCCCCCCTTGTGCCCCGCCCCACTCTCTCCGCTGGGATGTAATGCATGCGTTATAACCATTTAAAAAGGGACCATTTTTCGGAGATAACATGCCCTAACCCCCCAACGATAACCCCCTTACGATGTTATGACGACATGTTGAGAGGGGGACTTACTTTTGGTCTTGTGTTTAGTATCAAGAAAAACCACTAGAGAACTGACCGAACCAGTGATCGTAATTGTCTATTTTTTCTCATTTTAACTCAATTGAATTGGGGGAGCAACTCTTTTGTGTGGGGGGGTGTGTGGGGGGGGGGGATTCCCCCTTGCCCCTTGTAGTACCGCCACTGCGCATCTTTTCCAAAAGGTCAGTGTCATTCGCTTTGCATTAGCTTTTTCTACATTAAAGATTGCTAGACTGATCAGATTTTCATAATACTATCAATATCAATTGTTGTGTTCCTCTGTTATGTGTACAAGGGACAATGGCCGTAAGTTAATACATCCACCAGATAGAAAAAAATACATTAAACTCGGGATTTACTACGCGAACATTTCTTGACTTGGGGCCCACAGCCGCCCCCACTACCGCCCCCCCCCCCCCCCCCCCCCTAATTGTCGGCAGTGCCCGTTTGCCCGATCCTTCAAAAGTCGAGGCGCTTGCCATGAGTGACGAAAGTCATGGCCGTGCGTAAAGACACAGTGACAGTGCGTCTGTTATGACGCGAGTACGCGACTCAGACCAGTGTTGCGCTCGTGCCGCGTTGTTTTACTGTGCCTTCTACGCCTTACAATAACGCGCTTCTCCTTTTCCAACATTGTTGACCCCAAAATGTCGGCCTTTTTATGGAATTATCTCAAAATATAAGCTGGTGACCCTATTTTTTATTTCATTAATCTATAGTGCCTATTAATGCGCAACTTTTATTAAAATTACAAAAAAATTGGCGGAGCGGTTTTCTTTTTAAATACAGAAATGTTCGACCGAAAAATTCTATTTCCATAGGATTGTGTAATAAATAGTAGTCAAACACGTGTTTCGAAATGGCTGTAGCTCCTAAAGTAAGCTGGTGACCCCCATTTTTTAATCGAGATTCGTTTTTATAATCGTTCAAACTTTGTTCACAGTGAATATAAAAAAATTGACGGAGGAATTCTATCATGGTGCAGTACCTTAATCATTCCATCGTACTACTATAATTTTAATGCGTTGTTCACCTGTTTTATCTCTTTTTCAGTTTTCCTGAAGAAGGCAATAAAGCCGAAAGCCAGATAATTTGTATACGTCTTGTTGTATCTCATTTCTTTATATTATCATATTAGCCTATGATGTACATTTTTATTGCAAAATTCTTTGTATACGGTACCAAAATTAACAAGTACTTTTTGTCAACTCAGTTGAACTCGTTCTTCGACATACCTCTCTACGGATATATAAACTCTGCAAACCTATGCTACAATCTTGATTATTTTTCAGGCAGATTGCAATCGATGCGTTAATGAGCTCTCATTCAGATTTTACAATCTCACGTTCTGGGCAAGATCGCCAATTTTGCCGTTCGAGATTTGGTTGACTTGGACTTTTCTGACAAGCACTACCCAAACAAAATCATTGATTATCAGTTATTGACAAGTCACACCGATATCAGGTGACAACATGGCAAATGTAAAGGGTTCAGGGAATTTCTAGATTTCTCATTAATCCTTCGTTTTCTTAAATTCATCTTAACATATTCGACGAATTTCACAGCGATATTCATGTAGAAGACAACATTTCTTGACCGATTATTGATATCTGCCTTTGGATTAAGTTGTAAATTGTCAACAACGTCTGTTGAACTGAGCCGCTGATTGTTGCTTGAATCACGATTTCCATCGAAAATACGTGTTTTGAGTACGTGACTGGTGGTGCGACAATGTACGCATACATATATAGCGAATGGCATCTACACGGTCTACAATACATTAGGCAGCAAGAAAAAAGGTTGTGATGCCCAAAGCGACCGACCCTTTTGTTTCCTTTTTTTTTTTTTAGATTTAAATTTGTCCTTAATGTGTATAAATGTTACTATTTCTTGCTTGAAATGAATACGTTTGCTTTACTAATATAGAATTATTTTGATAAATATAAGTTATTCTGATTTGCTTACAGCAATAAAGCCCCAGCGCATTGATTATTGTAGGTGCTCAAGAGGCTGTTTGCAACCCACTCCTCAGCTATTCAGAATTGGTGTTTACATTGTTTACTGGCCCGCGAATATTGCGTTTTGCCAGCATACCATGAGGATATTTCAGAATTTTCCCAGTCTTATCATCTTTCAACCGGGGCTGTTTTAACTATTTTTGTTTGTGGAAAGGATTTTACGAACCGTCCTTCAACAATATATAACGTGAATCTTTATCTCGTTGGAGGATCTACTAAAATAATGCCATCCGTTGGTTTGTTCAATTTTCCACTTTTGTTAAACATTCATTGTTGTGTCGACGAGATTTTTTTTCTTTCAACAACAACAAAAATTGTATATAACGCGCAAATGTGAACAATAGCCCAACAGACATTCACAAGGTTAATGACCAGTGATTAAAAATCAAACTGGTAATTTGATCCTTTTTGGCTTTTTATCCCCCTGGTTTGTAAAACCAGAAGGGGATTTTGTCATCATGTAATGTGCGTCTGTCTGTCCGTATGTCCTTATGTATGTGTGTGCCTTTTGGTTAGCCTTTTTTCCGAATGCTGTATCTTTTGAACGGATGGACGGATTGACTTCAATCCTTCAGCGATAGGTAGGCCATGGTCAAAGGATGTGGCTGCTTGTTTTGGGGGCTAATTTGCATAGGTCATCTGAGGTTAAAGGTCATCTAGAGGTCAAATCGTAAAAGTTGCCCGATTGACTTCAAACTTGGAGAAAAGAAACATGAACACCAGGTGAACGTGTCTAAAATAAATTAGAAGGTCATCCAAGGTCATCTGAGGTTAAAGGTCATCCAGAGGTCAAATCATAAAAGTTGCCCGATTGACGTCAAACTTGGAGACAAGAAACATGAACACCGGGGGAACATGTCTAAAATAAATTGGAGGTCATCCGAGGTCAACGGTCATTAGAGGTCAACCAAGGTCAACGGTCAACAAGGGGTTAAATTGTGCAATGAACACCGGGGAACATTTCAAAAAATAATTAAAGGTCATCCGAGGTCATCTGAGGTCAAAGGTCATCCAGAGGTCAAATCGTAAAAGTTGCCCAATTGACGTCAAACTTGGAGTAAAGAAACTGAACACCGGGTGAACATGTCTAAAATTAATTAGAGGTCATCCAAGGTCAACGGTTATTAGAGGTCATCCAAGCTCAAAGGTCACTAAGGGGTTACATCGTGCAATGAACACCAAGGGAGCATGTCAAAATATAATTAGAGGTCATCCAAGGTCATCTGAGGTCAGAGGTCATCTAGAGGTCAAATCGTTAAAGTTGCCCGATTGACCTCAAACTTGGAGAAAAGAAACATGACCACCGGGGGAACATGACCCATATGACCTTTGACCTCATTTAGTTGATCTCCCAGCCAGGGGGATTCGCAAGTCGTGACTTGCAGTATTTTTTAAAGAGACGATGCTTCTTTTTAGATGCCCTACGGCATTCACCATTGAACCAAACCTTGTCTCTGGTCCTATTGGTGACTGTCTTAATTGGGATGAACAGGTTGATAGTATCGCAGATGATATTGGTGACATTAGAGCAAGCAAGCAGTTTCAGGATCTTTCTTTTGGATTACACTTGACCATTTTGTGGAAGCAAGGTGACCTCTAAATCCCCAATAATTGGCCTTATTGTATCTCCAGACTTTCCTCCTGTGTGGTTTGTCTCTGTATACTGGAACATATAGGCACACCAGCATAGGGTTGTGGTCTGAGATACCCAGTTTAGCAGATGTGGTTGAAGTTGCTGGCAGATCAGTCATGACAAGATCCAGGATTTGGTCCAATCGAGTGGGTTCTTTGACGATCTGTTGTAATCCTAGAGTGTTAGCTAGTTGAAGGTGCGTCGCCCATCTGCATCAGTGGTGCGACTTCCTAACCAGTAAGTGTGGTGGACATTGAAATCACCGACAAGCATAATTGAGTTGGCTCCATGTGTGCTCATTGTTTGAAGAGTGTTTGAGTCCAGATCGATCCAGATCCAGATCCAGATTTGAGTCGAGGACATCACTGCTATTACTAGGTGTTCTATAAACAGCGGCAATCAATAGCTTTTGGGCTTTCAGAGCTACTGTAAACCAGTTCGTAGTCTTTTGGATCATTTCTTGGGTCGTGGTGAATGGCAATCCCTTCTAAACAGTAGACAGCAATGCCACCACCAGAAATGCCTTTCTGTCTCTGCGACAGCACATTGAGTAGCCTGGAATAGATATGCAATCCGGTCCATCAGGTACAGTCTCATCAAGGAAGGTTTCAACAACAATGACAATAGATGGTTTCTTTATTGAGCAAATGTTGGCAAGTACTCCGATGTTTGAACGAAGTCCACGTATGTTGACCTCCATTATTCGCAATTCTGTTTCTCGTAGTCGATGGGCATGCTTATGTCGTTTGACACCTAAAAAGCGTACCGCTATAATAACGTAAGGCATGGGGAACAGGTCCGACTATACTGTACAAGCCGGTTCATCCAGGGACTATATAACTATGGGACAAGTACCTCGTAAAGGTGAAGCCCGCCTATACCTATACCTTAATTGACATGTGATGGTTCGTGAGGGGCGCACTATCATGTTCGTAGCAAACCAGACGATATTAGACATGGTGGTTTTTATCGGCTCAAAACATGATTTGTGACACAGAAATAGTACATCAATGGTAAAAAAGCTGATTGTGATTTAGAGTGGCACTGATATGCTTTGATGATGACAGAATTTAGTTCTTATATGACACGAAACATTCAGAATTGTTTATTTGAAATTAATTTTAACGTGGAACAAAATACGAATTTGAAATTGTGGATGGCTTCGTCTGACAGTGACAGAGGAGGGCGTGGCGTTATTTGCATCTAATGAATATTGTAATCAGATCTCTTTACGACGGCCTGGAACACGTCTATATTATGATGACGCTTGTGACACGATGACCCGGACAATGGATAGTCCTATTATCTGAATATTGATTCACAACGAATGATTGACAGTGTACGCTTCACTGCTTGCCCTAATCGCATGTGATACCTCGTATAGAGTACGGCGGCTAGGCTGTTGTGGTTGTTAAATTAAACACCGAAACCGACACCGAAAAAAACACACGATAATACCGAGTACACCGAAATTTCCCCCCCCCCCCCAAAAAAAACACCCGAACACGGCGAGATTTTATTAAACGACCACGGGCGCGATGACCTTATCCTGCCTGCCGCCATCTGCCGGTATCGGAGGCTTCAATACTCGCCGGTTTGACATGACCTGCCCGCCCGAGTTTTTGCCATTCCATGCTATACTGTGAACCAAATCTCAATAATAGGCAGATGTTTGTTTCACATGCCTGGTTCATCTATCATACATTTAGCATACTTATACTATAGCAACGTTCAGCACAGTATCCAGATTCATGGGCCAGTAAGGCACTTTCCGCAAAATATTAACCATGGACCATGGACGCGGGAAATGGCGGGCCGTTCTGTGAATGTGGGCGACCGTGATTCTTCGTCACTAAACGTAGTTTCGGAGGATTCTCTGCGCCAGGAGTTGGATGACGGTGACGTTTTTATCAAGCAACATAACAAGGCACGGAAAACCAAGCTAATAATTATGGAGCCATAAATTTCCGGGTATTGATCGCAAATCCAAACCACCAATGTCCCAAATTAGCAATATGCGCCATTTTACGGTCATTTCAACCACAACCTATGGTTTTAATCATATTTCGGAAAGTCCCTAAGCACACTACAATATAGCACCCATCGCGGGAATGACATCAGCGCCAGTCTCCGGAAACAGTAGTAACGCTGGAATTTCTATTGGACCGAATTCAGCAGCTTCGCAACGGAGTGCCCGGGAAAATGAAGATCGTCAAGTGCGTGAGCAGTGGCAGAACTGACAAGTCTATTGCAGGGATGAGCATATTTGATTGATAATTTTGGTAGAGTTTTGTCTAGGGTATATATAGCCATCGGATCGGGCGTTAGTGATATCAATAGGTTTTTCTAGCATATGTACGCCATTAATGTCAATTGTCCTGTACAGATCATTCGATTTATCTAGTTCTTAATATTTAACGCTTTTGTCTATAGAGGCATTCTTGTGTCGGCCATTTTTCGCTGGAGCTAAAGTCTGTTACAGCTTTAATAAAAATTCCCTTTAAAAGGGAAAACCCAGTATCAGTCAAATTCCTTGTAATGAAGTGAAGACGATGTCGGTGACATGTTCGTAGTCACGGTTGTATCGTCCGACGGGTTCTATATTACGAAAAAGTAAGGTTTTATAGTATTAACGTAATTAGGCCTATAGGTTCAATAATCTGAAGAATCTATCATCTGAAAAAGTCCCAATATTATGATTATGTTTAAATTCCAATTATTAAGAAAGGGTCTGCAATTCAAATATTAAAGCAGGTTCTGTAGTATATTAAATTCGAAATGAGGTTCATTATTTCGAATCATAAGTGCTTTCGTTTGTATCTTATGGGTTGTTATTTGTTGTTAATGGATTATAAAAATACTTGTTCGTGTGTTTGAAGGATCAATTCTTCATCTTTCAGACTATACACATTTGCAATATTCGGATATAAGATCCTGTAATTATTCATATTATTGAGCCTTATCAGTTACGGATTAGTTAATTTCTTTTACACTCTATACAAATTTGGATTATGGAACTTATTTTGTTGGATTATTGAACCAGAGAGATGTTAACCTATACACCCATCTGACTTTAGAACTTTTAAAATAAGGAACCCTTTGAGTGGGATTTTTGAGGCTTTCAACTGACTTGGATTAGCTTGGGCTAGCGAATGGTTAACAGTGTTGTACTATACAGGCTGTAACAAAAAGAGTTATACAGTTTTGAAAAAAATATTAAAAATATCTCCCGTAGAATTTCTGTTTCGAGCTTTAATGGCTTGCGAGTGGAATTTTCTTAGCTTTCGAATAAGCTTTGTTTCATGACAATCGATGGTCAGTAAGCAGAGATATGAACAATTGTCTAAAGTAGTCATAAAATCACCTGGGCCGCTTTGGTTTAATCAATGGTAAAACTACTGGGATGAATATGAATGGAATCGAACCAGGAACATAGTAGTAAAGCGCTCTTGTTAGACAACAATGGTTCATTTCAAGTGGTTAAAAGTATAACAAAGAAGGTTATGTCTTTACAAATATTATTTATTTAGTTTATGAATTTATTTATCCAAATTGAATAAAACTATTTGAAAAAGAATTATATTGTTCTCTTTAATATTCCTTGCATGATACCCTAACCATTTAATTTATACATGATATAAGATTGTATAATATTGTAAAAGTGGCCCAACCCGATTTCTAGACGACTTAGTAGATTAGTCATAAATATTAAACATAAGTAGTTAAAAAGACGAAATAAAATTATTATGGTAGCCAAAACAAGATTTAACACATAGTGTAAACCATTTGACATTGCATGATGTTAACATTGGATTAAAAATAAAATTGCGATTGTATGACTCTTTGTGTTACAGTCTGTAGAATCTTCAAACCATAGAGACATCGGATTGAAGACTTGATGTATTACAGTTTGGGTTTGGGGTATTCAAGTTTAAGACAGCACTTATTATGTTTGTTTGTAAATAATACTAAAAATACAAATGAGATATAGTCATTCTGCAGTGATTTTATTTTGTTTTATAAATATATTCCTTAAGTGCAGACAATACATAAACATAAGATCTTTTATAACATGTTGCATTATAATAATTCTATGACTCTACACTGTTTTTCACTCTTTTAAACTTTGTGATGAGCCCATGAAGAAAGTCCCTAGGCCTACCTAAATTTTGAAGGTTCTTTATAGAACCTTTTAAAGTTCTTTATAGAACCTTAAGAGCTCTTAGGGTTCTACAAACAAGACAGAAAAAGGTTCTAAGTGGAACCCTTTTTCCTAGAGTGTACACATTGTGCTGATGGAGGCAAACGGTAGGTGCATGTTATGGTATGCTGGGTTGCGTGTGTGTGTGCCATTCTATTCTTAGTGAAATTATCACTTTTATTCAAAATTGAATTATATCTTAAAAGAAGGCTTTGGTTTATGGTTAACGGTCCAGTAAATTGATTGAGCGCACGTGGGAATTTCAGGAGGACTATCTGTACACGTCTTCAAACAACCATAACAAAACTCCGCTGCTGGTCAACACACACGTTTTGGATAGGGGGTGGAATGACGGAATACACCCTTCGCTAATTGCACAATACAAATAGGTCGCGGGAAAAAAACAATATTTATCTCATATGATAATGATGCGTCAACAATGTTACTAAATCCTATCACATAGATGAATATCATTCTCGTAGGCCTTAAATTGTAGATTATTTCTTAATGTAAACTTTCAATATTAGCGGAAAATATATACCAATTATTTTTAGATTCCAGGGGCCATCATAAAAAACAAAGGACCTTTCACCCATGCAGAAAAAATTTAGTTTTCTTTTTAAATTAAAGAATATTAGATTTTTCCAAACAAAATATGAGCTCATAACATCTCGTATCATATCTATGCACATCATAACTGTATTCCTTTTTGTCAAATTAAACCAACATTTGAATTAAATTACTAGATTTGGGGCTTTGGTGCATGGATATAAACGTCAAAGTCCGTTAATCGGCCTTATTTATGTAAATATGCTGGTCTCTGGGCAAACTTTCATGAATGAACCAATTAGCGCAAGCTACAAATTCTCTGAGCGGGTCAAACATCCCTACAGATTCACTATCACCAGTGAACAACGGAACCATGGCAAAAAAAGAAGATTTCTTGAGCAACTCCAGCTTGCTTCATTTTCAACACTTGACCATTTCTGTCACCAGTGTCTACTGGTTCTCATTGCATGCATTGACATTACAGTACGATGAAAGGCTTATAATGTTGTCAAACGAGGGTCTTTTAAGAAAATTCTTCTCATCTTGACCATGCTGGACCATGTATTATATAGTCCAGACGACCTCCAGCTGTTAATTACTTAATTCAGCACATGTTTGGAACTGTTTGTTTTGGTGGTACTGTAGTAGCGCTAAGCATGCTGCATGGTGTTGCTTTAGAAGGAACCATAGATAGTCAGTCAACAGATAGTCATTGAAACCCAATCAAACACCATGATGGAAAATATCCAACTTTATTATGTACTTTTCTATATCTTTTGAAATACACAACCGTTTTTCCTCGTTCGACCAATAATCTGATGTGACATAGGCATATTTTTGGCATCTTTGACACTTAATTTATGATTAGCCACAAAAAAGTACACTTTTAACACCAGAGTTAACCGGTGACCTACCCCCTACCAACTACAAAGCCAAACTATATGCCCAGATTACTGGGCGAAAAGACCAACACCAGGGATTCTATTAATTTTGGGATAGGAAAGTGCTATACTGATGTACGTAGCGAAAACAGTCCCCCTTTTGCATATTTACATAAATTATGGTAATCGTCCGGAATGCGTCCGTGACTGGCGTTTAACCATGTTTAACGCGTTTAACGTCATTTTTGGTCGGCATAGGTTTGGGGGCGCTGTAGATTTACACAGACGACGGTGGCCACGCGAAACCTAAATTTTGAATTCGTAGTAAATAACACGTAATCGCGAATGTTCATCTTATCATTTTGACAAATTCATCATAATTAGAAGAATTTTCATCGTTAACCGGGCGATGACTGTTAAAAATAATTCAAAATGGTGCACTCCCGTTGTCATATTGGGTCGTCTGAGAGACGCGTGGCCAGCGTTGCGTCGTCTGCTACAATCACGCCTTATCGGTATAGCGCCACCAATTCTATGCCGACCAAATTTTAATTTAAAAGTGGCTTCCGATCGGCAAGGACGCCGGATCGCGACGATCACATGGTGTGAGGTCATGAATAGTCATGACTGAATATTCATTCACATCGAATGTTTGACAGTTTACGCTGTAACTTCCGGGTGAAGGACTGATAGAGTGCGCTATACTGAACCAAATCTCAACAATGGGCAGATATTAGGTGGGGGTTGGGGTACCGCGCCATTTTGCGATATTTTGCGAAAACGATCGTGGTTATCACGTGATACGTACAACTGAAAAAATATTTACACTGTTTTAACGAAATGCACTATGGGATTGTGTTACCAGCCTAAAATCAAAGAGGTCGCAAACTTGCTTACAATTGTATATTACGCGGCCTAGCTATAACAAGCTAAAAGTGACATCGCAGGGATCCATCTTAGGACCCCTCCTTTTCATTATTTACATGAATGACATAACTAATACAACTAATATGCTAAAACTCATCCTCTATGCAGACGACACAAACATCTTTCTTTCTCACTCAAACCTTGATTCACTTTACCATAACATGAACACTGAACTAACCCACATCACCGACTGGTTCAGGGCAAACAAACTTTCATTAAATGTCTCTAAAACTAACTACATGCTTTTCTCATCCAAAACTCCTCACTACTCTCACAAAATCACAATTGACAGTCATGACATCTCACAAGTTCACACCACAAAATTCCTTGGCATCACCATTGATGATAAGCTCACCTGGAACCACCACATAAATACTATAACCACTAAGGCATTTCATGCCATCGGTACCATTTACAGAGTTAGGGATCATCTTCCACGGCACATTCTGAAATCACTCTATAATACGCTGGTTCTTCCACACCTCAGCTACTGCAACATAATATGGGCCTCAAACTACCAATCTAGACTTGCCAGCTTAAACATCACTCAAAAATGGGCCATTCGCACAATAACCAATTCACGTCGCATGACACACACTTTATCTCTCTTTCACCAACTCAATACATTGAAAATCAACGATATCAACCAGCTACAAACGGCACTATTTATGCACGACCACTTCTATAACAACCTTCCTCCTAATTTCGCAAACTATTTCACCACAAACCGTCAGATACACGCACACCACACAAGACAAGCACACAAATTTCATCTTCCTCTCCCAACGACCACAGCTGAAAAACATCAGATACTCTACTATGGTGCTAAGCTCTGGAACGCTCTTCCCAAGACACTCACAAATATCACAAACAAACATACATTTAAAAGGCAGCTCAAAAATGGTACATTTCTACATATGATTCACACACCACACACACCAATCTTTCTCTTAAAACATAAACTTTGTTCGCTCCTCTTCTTTTCTTCTCATCTTCCTCTATTTTCATTCTATCCTCACATGTATCCGTGTGAGCTGGGCGGCCTCTTACCGTCTTATAGAAAAACAACAGAGTCCAACACGGTGAACAATCAGCAATTGTCACCGGGTTCATACTGTTCTATACCGGGTCCTTATCGGCCTGGAACCGGGCTCATACCACCTCCTCACCAGGTCCTCACCGGCCGAAACGCTTGGGTACCGACCGAACCGCCTTGATAACGTCATCAAACTGCCCTGTATAAGCTGAGCGCTCAAGCTCGCCGCTTCTCTCACATTCCGGGAATCTCTGTAAAATACATTTGCCCTCACATGTATCCGTGTGAGCTGGCCGGCTCATTACCGTGTGACAAATTGGTACAGACGGCGGCACACGGTGATGTCACACGGTGGGCCGTTTCCCGTCCGTTGAACACGTTGCCGGGGACATTGACGTCCTTATACCGTCTTCATACCGGGCTCTCATCGTTCGCCGCCGCTTTTACTCACCCGCCAGGAGTTTTGAGCATGTTCAAAACTCCGGTGGCCGGCAAAGTCCCCTGAACGTGTTCAGCGGACGGGAAACGGCCCACCGTGTGTGCCGCCGTCCGCACCCATTTTTCACACGGTAAGGGGCCGCTCAGCTCACACGGATACATGTGAGGGCCCCATTACTTTTAACTTGGCAACTTTTGTCTCTTGTCATGTACATGTGTTCTGTATTGTTCTCTTTTTGTTTCTGTGTGTCTTTGTTAAGTGTATTGTTTTTGTGCTGTTCTGTTTGATCTTGTTTCGTGTGTTCTGTTCTCCCGTCATTAAATATGCTTTATTTGCTATCATTCTATTTTTTGTGTCAAGGGTCCCCATTATAATAAGCCCGTCTATCAGGGTTTCCACTGGGGTTCCTAGCCTCTACTTCATATTGTATTATTATTTGTTTGTATTACTTTTGCTGAAAAAATTGAATTGAATTGAATTGAATGTATATATAAACAAAGTGTGCTAAGGAGAAATTGTTGGGCACACTGGTAAAATGATTTTACAACAGGTTTTGCTATCATTGTCAAACTGAACTCAATTTAAATCACTTATTTATCGAGCAATAATATAATTGTTTACGCAATTTAATTGTTTAGATACAAAGTTAAATAAATCAAGAGTTAAATGATAGATAAATAAATAAAAAGAAAACTACAAACGCATGGGCGGTCTTTATAATTCATAAAAATTGACATAACAATGATTAATCCACCATCAAATTAATCCACCATCAAATTTAAAAGATAGAAAAATAAAAGGATAACAAGCAATTTCCGGGAATCGAACCCGTGATTGCCGATTGCCAACGACATGTCCAACATATGCACGCCACAGAGACCGATGAGTATAATTGTGAAAGTTTTATTATTTAGCCATATCCATTTATTTATAACGAACGGATTTTATTGTGCCATTTTTGCCAAATGTATGTGTTTCTCTCGCACAAAATGTGTTTGTAATGTGATTATACTCCTTATTTTTGAAAGAACGGTAAAAACGTTGACATTTTCGAACACACGAACACCGGTCACTGGAGACGCAACTGCACAAAAACCGGTTATAACAAGACAGGAGGAGACAAAGGGAATCAGTAGGGATTTAGGTGAGAATGAGATGTTATGTTTTTTCTTGTGCCACTGGGCTAAATGTTATGCATTTTGAATTAGTATGCTTATCACTGTTTTGATTTTGCCGTTACCGCTTTTTTATCGTCAAACACTAGATCAGTCGTGTTTGTAATTATGTTTGATTCAGGATCGATTTTTTCTGTAATATACAATATTGAATTTTGATCATGATACTTTATAGCGCATGCTTATATAACGTTTATCATACTGATATAGATTTTCATCAGAGTGACATAGAGCGTAGAGAAGGAGTGATTTTGGACAAAGCCGGTGGAAGTGGAACGTCTCATTTGTCGGGTCTAGATTTATCAGCTGATAAAGCGCATGATTTACGGTACGATGATGAATATTATTTTCAAAACTTTTACGAATATGAACAAGGTATTTCGGATCTTATTCTACGAGGTAGATTAAAAGCCAATATTGCTTTTTGGGAACAGATTGGCGCATCAGAGGAATTTCTTGAAGTTATAGATCAAGGTTACAAAATTCCGTTTATTACTACACCTCCCAGATAACATAACAATATTGGCCCAATATTGGCCCAATATTAATTTTTCATTGGCCCAATATTGGCTTACAATATTGGCATAATATTATTTGGCCATTGGCCCAAGCTTGGCCCAATATTGGCACTCGTCAATGAGTGGCAATACTGGGCCAATACTGGGCCAATATTGGCATTTGTCAATGAGTGCCAATATTGGGCCAATACTGGGCCAATATTGGAACTCGCCAATGAGTGCCAATATTGGGCCAATACTGGGCCAATATTGGAACTCGCCAATGAGTGCCAATATTGGGCCAATACTGGGCCAATATAACATAACAATATTGGCCCAATATTGATTTTTCATTGGCCCAATATTGGCATAATATTATTTGGCCATTGGCCCAAGCTTGGCCCAATATTGGCACTCGCCAATGAGGGCCAATATTGGGCCAATATTGGACGATCTTGGAGAAATGTTAGGTAGGAAGCCAGGTGGCCAGGACCAATTTGGCCAAGGGCAAGCCTAGGACAAGGGAACAAATCTTCAAGGGACAGGACAAGTCACAAGATCCTAGCCAAAAGGCCGGGAAGCGATAACTCTTAACAGCGGCCGCCTTTTTTAGACCACGTCATAATTTGAATATCAAATCAATGGTGTTATTTCCCGCCCCTGGTACATTGCGCCCATTATTGGACCAATATTGGTTGCCAACATGATGCCAATTAAAGAGCGCCAATGTAAAACCAATATTGGTCCAATATTGGTGCCCAAGAGAGTACCAACCGTGCCAATGCCATTGGCACTCACTTGGTCACCAATATTGGTCCAATATTGGTTGCCAACATGATGACAATTGAAGAGCGCCAACGTAAAACCAATATTGGTCCAATATTGGTTGCCAACATGATGCCAATTGAAAAGTGCCAATGTAAAACCAATATTGGTCCAATATTGGTGACCAAGAGAGTGCCAATGGCATTGGCACTCAATTGGTCACCAATATTGGTCCAATATTGGTTGCCAACATGATGCCAATTAACGAGCGCCAATGTAAAACCAATATTGGTGACCAAGAGGGTGCCAATGGCATTGGCACTCAATTGGTCACCAATATTGGTCCAATATTGATTGCCAACATGATGCCAATTGACGAGCGCCAATGTAAAACCAATATTGGTTCAATATTGGTGACCAAGAGAGTGCCAATGGCATTGGCACTCAATTGGTCACCAATATTGGTCCAATATTTGTAGCCAACATGATGCCAATTAACGAGCGCCAATGTAAAGCCAATATTGGTCCAATATTGGTGACCAATAAAATGCCAATGCCAATATTGCCAATGGGGAACCAATATTGGCCCAATATTGGTCAACAAGATAATGCCAATGCCAATATTGCCAATATTGGGCCAATATATGTATGTTGTCTGGGCTGCTTCGGTTCATCTAAAAAATAATAAGTCGGCACATGATAACACTGATTTTGATGATCTTATTTCCAAAGATCTTGTTATTCAGTGTAATTCTCCTCCAGATATTATTAACCCTTTATCCGTTTCAATTCAAAGTTCGGGTAAGATGAGACTTATACTAGATCTACGCCATATTAATCAACATGTTTAGAGCACGCATTAATAAATAAACTAATGATAATTATGTAAATAAATAATATATTGGAACATCAAAAGGTAGAAAAGTAACATACACAAAAGATTTGGCTGCTAATTGACTTGAACCTTGATTTCATGTGTGACAGGCGAACGCGCTAACCATTATACCATTCATGTCTTATGAATTTATATCAAATCATAATCACTCTTTTCACATATTCATGACGATGCAGTTAGTCGCCATTTTCTAAACCTGTATAGCGATACACCTCGTCGATGATGGTATTTGCTGGTGTTTTCTAAACCTGTATAGCGATACACCTCGTCGATGATGGTATTTGCTGGTAGATTTTGTTTGGGAAATAACGCAGAATCGCAATATACTCAACGCTTGAAGTACATTTTGTACGATGGTGCATGGGATACCTGCAATTTTCGGTTGTATTTGTATATATTCTATCGAGAATGGCGGTTATTTCTTGTACATCGTGATTTTTCATCATACGCCAACACTACACATGTTAGCCAGAACTTCACAATCATGGTCACCTATGTCATTGGAATTGGAATTGGAATCAGATCATTATGAATCGTGAGGAATAGCTGGGAATACCCAAGGAGATGATATTTGTTTCGGTACGTTTTCTTTTGCATCAAAATAGATTCAGAATAACTCGCGCTTCTATATAATCGTAATGCTTCTCATTATTGCAGCGTCTTATATTCATTCATATTACACAGAATTGTGTAGAAAGAGACACAATAAATGGTAACATTATTTTACACATTTCTGAGTAAACACAGTTACTCAACATTGGGTAAAAAAGTACCCCGCCTGAAATTGCTAAGGGAACTTGGTCAACGTTGTGTAAACCTTTACCCATCTACGCTGTGTACAAAAGTACACATAGTTGTGTACAAAAAGTACAGATAGTTGAGTACAAAATATACCCCACTGAATTGTAAAAGCTGTACCTCATCATGGTTGTGTAAAGTTTACCCCACTGGCATGCGCGTTCCCCTTTTCCTACTTAATGTGTTATGTTTTGCCCAACTTCGTGTACTTATTTTTTGCTGTGTATGATAGCAAAAGTATACATTTTTGGAAAGCTTGGAACTAGAGGAATTCAGAAATGCAGTTTAGATCAGGGAAGGGTACATCCTTAAAAATATTTCTGAAAATTCTGAAAATATATAAAATAAAAATTGGAGATATTAACTAGCCAGTATAATTACCTTACCGACGTAGTAACCTTTAATAATTATATATCATCGGATGGGTAATTTCATGAGGAATTCAAATATGTAAAGTAAATAATGATAGGGGTATGTATAAATTATATGGATCTCAAATTAAAATTTAAAGATTCTGATATTTTTCCGAACATTTTTAATCATACCATTTTAGTCCTTGGTCGTACTATAATTTCAATGGCATATTTCGTTTCCTCATGCAATTTCCTTAAGAAAATGTTTACTTTTACTACCTCAGGGAAATATAAATGTGTACAGGGTCACGCGTTATGAACTCGCCTCCCAATAGGGTGGTGCCGTTACATTTTGTAGTTTTATGCTGTCATTTTCCTCAAATATTTTCAAAACCACAAAAGCTATCTCAACAAATTTGATATCATTTTAAAGCCCTGATGACAAGCTATCTGCCTGCAAAATGGCATTGGTATAGCTAATACAGAATGGGAGATACAGCTGTTTGATGTTTGGAGACCAGGGGTGGTGCTGGAAGGGGTGCCGCTGGAAGGGGTGCCGCCTGTACAAACTCAATGGGGATAATCCAATAATGGCGATAATCTTTGTTCTTTTTACAATAACTAGTCATCGCCTAATGTTACAAACACCATTCTGGTCCCATTTTAAAGGATATTTAGTAGTCTTTAAGTATGTGGTTCAACAGACTTGTCAACTATTTGTAACAACTAATTAATTATGGATAAGACCATGATCATCAGCTTTCTTCCTATTCGCTACACAGTCAACATGAATAATCAGCCTCAATTTACCGGATTTATAAAAATGACTATAACAGAAAAAGTTTTCAACCTATGATAGCAAAAGTATACATTTTTGGAAAGCTTGTAACTAGAGGAATTCAGAAATGCAGTTTATATCAGGGAAGGGTTCATCATTAAACAAATATTTCTGAAAATTCTAAAAATATATAAAATAAAAATTGGAGATATTCACTAGCCGGTATATTTACCATACCGACGTAGTAACTTTGACAATTATATATCATCTAATGGGTAATTTCATGAGGAATTTAAATATGTAAAGTAAATAATGATAGGGGTAGGTATAAAAAATATATCGATCTCAAATTAAAAATTAAAAAACTCTGATATTTTCCCCCGAACATTTCCGATCATACCATTTTAGTTCTTGGTCGTACTATAATTGTAATGGCATATTCGGTTTCCTCAAGCAATTTCCCTTCAGAAAATGTATACTTTTACTACCTCGGGGGGGGGGGGGGGGGGGGGTATACAAGCAAATATAAATGTGTAAAGTTAAAATCATGTCGCGAAAGCCCAAATCCGTGTGTAACGCGAAAGGAGGCGAGCTTAAAACACATGACCACAGTTAAAATCATGTCGCGAAAGCCAAAATCCGTGTGTAACGCGAAAGGAGGCGAGCTTATAACACATGACCATAAATTATTCAAACATGCACGATCAGTTCTCAGGTGGTTTGCACCTGGATGAACTCGAGGAAGGTTTTGAAGTGAACTAGTACATAGTATACACATTTGCGTTGCAAATTTATTGTTGATTAGGATGATACAATATATTAAAGGATAATAATTGTCACTATCCCAATGGCGGCAGGGGCATCAGAATTTAAGGGGTCGCGGACATATTTAATACACATGTTCTATGGGAGACTTTTTAGGGGTTGTCGTGAAATGTAGGGGGCAGGACCCCCGCGGTCTATGACCATATGGTAAGAACCCATTTGGTCTAATGCAAAAGGGTCTAATCCAAATTGGTCTAATATTCAATTGGTCTCATATACAATTGGTCTAATTTGGTATAATATAATGTCAAAAACAAGATGTTACCCATGATTTTTTTTTTTTTCATTTTTGCTATTTTATGAGTCGTTTCCATTGTTCAGTTAGTTAAATGTACGTGGGTACGGGTGCATTTGTTAAGTCCACCAAAGTCTTGTCGCCTTACTTCTATTTCTTGCCCCCACCCCAATATGAAATACTAAAGTATCTAGCTACTAGTACTTATAGCTACGCTATTATAAAATCACCAAATTCAAACTGATTTTGTCCAACACAGGAAGTTCAACCCAAAGTGTTATATCCAAATTAATATATTTTCTATAATAAGTCACCTCCAACCATTTATATCTTTTCAAATGCAAGTTCTATGCCGTGGGTATACAGGGGGTATCAACAAAATTAGGACTCTCTTTCAGCATGGATTTAATCCTTTAAAACCATTGAACCATGACCAAATTGTATTCATTGTAAAGTACAACTAACAAAGTTAAAATCCTGAAAAGATAAGTAAAATCCATCATCAATTAAGGAAAGTATGACCATTTAGGCAAGTCAACTCTTTTTGTCGTATGTACAATGGTAATTTACACAGTAAAGGTAAAGTAACATAACGTAAAATTGCAAGATTACATGTTAGATAAGTTAAAAGGGAAATTCTACTTCTTATATGATGCTTAAAAATTGAAATTGAAGTTGACTTACAAGTCCAATTTCACCTGTCTATGAATGGTTTTAAATGCCCTTCTCTCTCTATGATTGGAATAAACGCATATTTTTGTAATGTTGACATGTCATTGGTGTTTTCTTTACCACAACTTTCCTACGTGCTTTCCCACTAAGGCTTTCTCATGAGAACATTGAGCAACATAGAACTTTGCACAGCAATATTCATGCATCAAATGTGTGGTTTATGTAGCTATTAATGATTTGTGCCATAATTAAGAGGAATGCCAAACTAACCTTTGCCATTGTTATCGATAGATGATTTACAATGTTTATGAATGCAGATAATTGAAATACAGGCTGTCCCAAAATGATTAGTACCCATCGATGCCCAACGTTCAATAATTTTTTCATCATCAAAATCAACGCGATTACATCCGTTGTTTTTCTATCATATTTGCTATACTGTACCCTTTCATTAGAAATTTAGATCATGAATATCGGACTTATTATATTGAAGTTACACTTCATTGTGTAAGACATGGCGATTTTACCTTTTTGGCCAAGTGCAAAAAAATGTGTTTTTAACAGCTTGTTTGAAAGAAACTAATACATTCTCTTAATCTCTTGTCTGCTAATATCTTTGGTTCATTTCTATTTTAAACTGCTGTTGTATCATATTGTTGTTCAAACCATTAATGCTTCTTCATTTTGATTTAATTTGAAGAGTAAAAATCGTCACGCATGAGCATTATAGCTTTGTTTCTATAATGAACTAGTTTTGAGGCTAAACTTGCGTGACATTTAAACAGGTAAAAACGTGGTTATGGGTTATTAGCAGTGGCTTAGACTTCTTTTTCGTATTGGGGATGAAAATGTCCTACACACTTATAATGATATAGTCCCTTAATGTTTAACCTCACGAAATCCATTCTCCAATGTGAAAATGAAATCTAAGCCACTGGTAATTCACCAAATGCCACTCAAGTGTGACAAACTTCTTGTACCCGTTAAATTGAATTAAGGAGAAGAATTATTAATGATTTGAACAAAAATACCCTAATGTGCGTGGTTTGTGACATGGGGCGGGGAACGTGTCTTAGAAACGGAGATGTATTTGTATTACATTTTAAAGCATTTTAGACCCTGTGCCGTACGGAGAGGGAGGGGGGAAGTATGCAGAACTTAATTCAACCTTAAATATTTGGTAAAGATCATTAGTGTCAATTCCACGCGTGTCTTAGAACCGCGGAGACACTTAGAACTTAGAACATTTTAGACCCCGTGCCGTACGGAGAAGGGGGGGGCGGATGTATGCAGAACTTAAGGATGTATCTTTAGTGACATTTTAGAAAATGTTAGACCCCCTGCCGTACGAAGATGGGGGGGCGAAAGTATGTTTTCTCCGAATTTTGTTCCTATTAGCGAAAATTAAACCCTCATATTTTGGCCATTTCGATAAATATACATGTTAAACTTTAAATCGTTTAAAGCATATCATTTATGTCTATGGCACGGTGTCCGAGAAGCGCCAATATCCCATAATCTTGCATTAAAAGACAGTGGGGTGGAGAAGATGTGATTTTATACAGAGCTCAATGGAATAAAATTTACATAATCGTCGATATCTCGAAAAGAAAATCATGATAAAACATGATATTTTTTCAAATTAACTTTTTTGGGCAGGGCAGGGAATATACGGTTCTTTTCTTTAAAAAAAAACAACATCAAAAAAACTAGATAATGACTTCAATTATTCCTACTTTGCTGAATGTCAAATTGACTGGAATTTGATTATATTTCATGTCTCATCACACCCATCTCGATCCTAAAAACCACCATCCCCGCCGGAACACACGACATCACCCCGCCCACCCATAACTAATAACAGTTAAAACAGAAAGACACACAAGATTAATTTGAGTAGACACGAGATTATGAGAATACACAAGTTTCTTTCAAACAAGCTGTAACAGCACACACATTTTTAGCACTTTGTCAAAAAGGTGAAATCACCATGTTTTACATAATCGAGTGTATCTTGAGTTTGATAAATCCGATATTCATGATCTAAAATTCTAATAAAATAGTGCAGTATGACAAAGATGATGTAAAAACAACGGACCTAATCCCATCGAATTTGATGATAACAAAAAATATTGAACTTTGGGCATCGATGGGTACTAATCATTTTGGGACAGCCTGTATAAACCATGTCATTTTCGGGTTTGTATGTGTAAATCCCATGGTTTACGCAAATTATGCTAGAAATCTTTTTTTTCTTCATTGGATTAATTTCAGATTTTCAGAATATTATAATTATTAATTGGGCTTTGCACTGGAGGTGAATTGGTTATGGTCCAGTACTTTTTTCAAGTATCAGACCCTCATGAAACAGAGTCCTTATTTTGATACACCCTGTACATGTACATGAGTCAATACATGCCAATGGTCAATCAAAGAAGTTGGTTCCATTTCGTTGGGGATGTAACAACATACATTATAAATTATATAATTGGCGGCAATTCAATTTGGCGAAATGGACTTCGTAGGGAAATTAAATTGCTAGCGAAATTAAGTTATTTTACAGTAATTTGACTAGTAAGCTTGACCACTGTCTACCAACAATCATGCGCCACTTGAGATGTGCCGATGCAACACAAGTGGCGCGCGCCACCAGTTGAGAAAGCCTGTCTTAGTAAGTAAAGGATATCATCAGGTTTATATATGTATTTGTCATGTATATGGAGCCCAGGGAGGGCACTGGCATTAGAAAAGGGTATATGTATGTGCCGCCCTGAAGACACCCCCCCCCCCCCTTTCACCCTTTTATGCCAGTCAGGCGCGTGCCCAGGGGGGGGGCTTTGGGGGCTCAAGCCCCCCGGGTCCCCGGAGGGTAAACAAAAGAAGAGGGGGGAGACGGAGGGGAGGAGAGGAGGAGGGGAGGAGGAGGAGGAGGGGAGGGGAATTGAGAGGAAAAAGGGAGGGGGAGGAGGAGAGGAGGGAAAAGGAGAGGCCTGGAGCTTTTATTAGTGTCTCTCACTTTATCTCTACGTCTCTGAACCATGTGAGTGTTTTTTAACGAAAGTAAATATTTATAGCAAGGAGAGTTTAGGTCATCCAGGCATGTTAAAACCCAACAGCTCGGCCCTCTGAATCACCAGTGGCGTAACAAGAGGGGACAGCCCCATTGGCAAAAGAGTACATAATAAAAAGGAAGATAAGGAGGAAGGGTAACGAGCATAGACAGTGCAAGAGTGCCCCCCCCCCCCCCATCATTGTCACGGTGGGGACGATGCCTGCCCCCCCCCCCCCCCCCCCCCCCCCATTTTTTGGCGCGAATTAGTTTCAATATTTAACTATTCAAGCTTTACAACATGAACGTTTTCCGGACCATTTTAGTGGAAAAAATAGAATTTTGTGCGCGCTTCGCGCGAGTTAGATTCAATGTTTCTTTATTCAAGTTATAAAAAGATGGCTTAAGGAATGTTTTTCTGGACCAATTTAGTTTAAAAAACTAACAGTTTGTACACTCAGGAACGATTTTCTGGAGCTTTTTAGTGTTAAAATAGCCATTTTTTCCGCGCCTCGCGCGAATTGGTTTCAATGTTTATTCAAGCTTTATAATCAAATGTTGCAGGAATGTTTTCTGGACCATTTTGGTGTTAAAATAACCAGTTTTTGCACAAATTATGTTCAATGTTTTATTATTCAAGCTTAACAAGATTGCTTCATGAAAGTTTTAAGGACCATTTCAGTGTAAAAATAACCATTTTTTGTGCGCTACGCGCGAATTAGTTGGAATGTTTTATTATTCAAGCTTAACATGGTTTCAGGAACGTTTTGTTTAACCTTCCTTTTTACAATAGCCTTTTTAAAAAACAAAATTGGTATTCAATTTGAACAAGATGGCTTCAGAAACGTTTTCTGGTCCTTTTTATCACTGATTATTTATTATTCAAGCTTAACAAGATATCTTCAGGAAATTTTTTCTAAACCTTTATTTTTACAATAGCCAATTTTTTCGCGCTCCGCGGGAATTCTTTTTGATTTAGTGTTATTCGATTTAAACAAGATCGTTTTCTGAACCTTTTTAGTGTTAAAATGTTTGGCGCGCTACGCGCGCATTGATTTCACTGTTGATTTATTATTCAAGCTTAACAAGATGGTTTCAAGAACGTTTTTCTAAACCTTTATTTTTAAAATAGCCTATTTTTTCGAGCTCCGCGGGATATATTTTTTATTTTGTGTTATTCAATTTCAACAAGATGACTTCATAAACGTTTTCTGAACCTTTTTAGTGTTAAAATAGACATTTCATTAGTTTCACTGTTTATTTATTATTCAAGCTTAACGAGATGGCTTCAAGAACGTTTTTCTAAACCTTTATTTTTACATTTTTTGCACGTTCCACAACAATTAATTTCATACTACTTTGTTATTCAATTGGAACAAGATGGCTTCAGAAACGTTTTCTGGACCTTTTTAGTGTTAAAATAGACATTTTTGGCGCGCTGCGCGCAAATCAGTTTCACTGTTTAATTATCAGTCATGCTTAACAACATGGCTTCAGGAACGGTTTGTTAAACCTTTCTTTTTACAATAGCAAATATGTTCGCGCTACGCGCAAATCCTTTTTAATTCATTCGCAATTTCAAACCCTTACGCCGTGTTATTTGCTTTTGCAAAATTGAGGGGGGGAAAAAATCCAATTTTGAATGATATTGATAATAAGCCAATATTTATTGGAAATGAAGTTAAGGCTTTTCAATAAAATATTGGTCAAAACTACACACCAAATCGCACCAAATCGCACCCTGTCCGCGTTACCGCGGATAGCGGTGCGAACCAATGAAAATTTTGTTTAAGCCCCAGGGATAGCACTGGATAAAAAATGTGAGAGGTCCCATGAAATTTTTCAGGACCCCGTAGGACTTCAATAAACAAATTTAAGGGGTCCCCCCAAGAAATTGAGGGGTCCTAAAGTTTGGGTATTTGAAAATTTTACTTTTTTACGGACAGTTTTAATGAATTTATATTGTAGGTTTCCATTTTCACACATCGTCAAATTTAAGGGGTCCCTTCTATTTTGATCGGGACCCGCAAGTCTTTCCAATTTGAAACCTGACGCGTCACTATAAGAAAGTGAGAGGTCTAGGACGCGCAGACGTGTCAGAATGCGACCCCTGCCCCTGATGCCCCCCCCCCCCAATGAAATGACAAACTCAATGTATATTAAAGGGACATTAAGTGGTGTTGAAAAGTTTAAATGTTTAAAAATTTACTTCAGAATTCAAGATGAACATTAAAAATCGCCATTATTGTTGTTTCTACTAACAAAAAACACAGCAAAACTAGATTAAAACAATATCATCGCTATTTATTGAAAAACGCCCTCTATGCATGGTTCGCGTTATGTATCACGCGTACTGCACGGGGATACTGTCGGACGTAAAATGCTGGTCCCGCGGGATAAGCATTTTTTGAATCGACGTTTTCTTGTACAAAGAGAGCTGATTTTTCTTAATCCTTATAGGTGTAAGTTCATACATGTAATACAATTATAAAAATAAACTAATCTAAGTTTTTATCATAATTGAGGGCGCTGCCTCCAACACATCTCTTAGTGTCCCTTTAAGGGTGTGTGAACCCTCAGCATAGCCTCCGTAAAACTGCTGTAACTCCTTCATTATTCATTTAATCTATATAAAATTATACATTTTCTTGCAGAAAAGGATTCTCCAACCATGATCATGAAATTGACCATTTTGGAGAAAATGATAAAAAAACACATTTGTTGACCCATTTTAGGTTCTGCAAAGATAACTCAAAATATATTTTGTCAAATTTTGTCATACTAGTGTCATTATATTCCTAATAAAAATCCCAAGGAACGGTTTTTAATTAATATCTTGTTTATTTTTTGAATTATAGACCAAAACGTGCCAAAAAATGTGATTTTTTACCAGCAATGTGATTTTCATGATTTTGGAAGGTAAAAAATCACGCTTTTTGGCACATTTTGGTCTATTATTAAAAAAATTAATAAGATATTAAAAAAAAAACTATGATCGTCTGATTTTTAGTTTTTATCGCGAAATTATACGAAACCAGCGATTGAAGAAAAAAAGCCGGACTTTATAATATGCCTCTTTAAAATTGATGACCATGCTAATATAATATCATATTTTTAAAAGCAAAGGTTTTAGCAAAGTGCATACATCTTCAGCTTTACAACTCATCCAATAAAAGCACTCTTTATTAAAAACCTGCTCAACGGACCGTGATCCGCTAATGGTTATTTAGAGCTTCAAACCGTATCGATAGCCAGTTACCATAGCAACAAATTAAATACCAATGGTTTTACCATGATTAAAAATCGAAGATCGGGTTTTTGATGAACAATTTGCTCTGTTTTCAACAATGAAATATGAATAGGGTATTTTATAGATAAAAAGCCGTATACCGGGCAACAAATTGGCTCGTGTTACTGCTTTGAATTGGCAAATTTATCGGTTGCCATGGTAACGTGGGACGCCAGTTTTCAGCAAGAGCCATGTATAACTCGTCCAATAATTTTAGTTCATATTTATTCTTACCAGTGTATTTCTGCTGTGTTTTATTTTCTACCGATAACTATAATATTTAAAAGATATTGCCCACAATAATGATTATTATCTATTATTCAATGTATCCAATGCTATATAATATAATAGAATATATCATACAGGGTGACTCAAAAAGTGACTATACCTTTATGGAATAAATAACCCAACATATAAGTCATGTTATGCACTTTCTTTATGTCCTAGGCCTATGATATAGTGACTTCCAATTATTTTTGACCAATCAGAGTAGACAGACATTTGGATGAAACGATTTGGCACAATTTGGTAGAACATTTGCCACAAAACAACAAATAATAAGCCATGATTAGCACCAGTTAATGAAAATCCGTAACGTTTCCAAATTCGTATTGGCCTATACAATCAACTACGCGGGATGGAAGACAAGATTAATCCAAATGTACTCTGCTTGGTCAATAATTAATTGTAAGTCACTCTGTAGGACATACACAAATAGGGGTGGATTTAGGTGGGGGCGCCCCCCCCCCTTTATTTGACACGGCGCCTTTTTGACAGGGCGCCTGCGCTGCGCCCTCTTATTCTTGACAGGGCGCCTCTTTGACCGGGCACCTGCGTCTCCCTATTTTTGACAGGGCGCCTTTTTGACAGGGCGAGATGTTAAAAGCTTTAAAAACGTGTACAAACGTTTAAAAAAAATCGCCAAGGGGGCTCTGCCCCTTTCAACCACCGCAAGGGGTTCTGCACCCTTGACCCCCGCAAGGGGCTGCCACCCCCTTGCCCCCTATTGAGAAATCCTGGATCCGCTCTGAAGTGTATGACTTTCTTTTGTTGAGCATACGTGACATAGGCCTAAAGGTCGTCAACCCTACAGCAGGGATAGCACTGGATCAAAAATGTGAGAGGTCCCATGAATTTTTTCAGGACCCCGTAGGACTTAAAAAAACAAATTTAAGGGGTCCCCCAATAAATTGAGGGGTCCTGAAGTTTGGGTATTTGAAAATTTTACTTTTTTACGGACAGTTTTAATGAATTTATATTGTGAGTAAAGGATGGATATGTAATTTTCAGAACTTCGTAAGGTTTCCATTTCCATACATCGTCAAATTTAAGGGGTACCTTCAATTTGGATCGGGACCCGCAAGCCTTTCCAATTTGAAACCTGACGCGTCACTACAAGAAAGTGAGAGGTCTAGAAATCCTGCGCACGCCTATGCCAGTGGACATTTATACCATATTAGACCAATTGGATATTAGACCGAATGGGTATTTGACCAATTAAGTTTAGACCAATTAAATAGTAGACCAATTGGAAAATAGACCAACTGAAACTTAGCCCAACTGGGTTTAGTCAAATTTGTATTAAACTAAATGGGTTTTAACGATATGGTTATTAGACAATATGGGTATTAGACCAAATGGGTATTAGACCAAATGGGTATTAGACCAAATTGATATTAGACCAAGTGGAAATTATACCATATTAGACCAATTGGCATTAGGCCAACTGGGTTTTAGACAAAATGGTTATTAGACCAATTGGATGTTAGACCAACTGACATTTAGCCCAACTGGTCTTAGACCAATTAGTATTAGACTAAATGGGTATTAGACCAAATGCTTTTAGACTTAATGGCAAGTCACCACCCCGCGTACTCCTTGCTTCCGCCGCCTATCCACTCTCCCCAGACTGACACCGATCACACCGACAATTATAACTGGGTCTCTGTATAAATTGCTCGCACTATTATTTGATTGATCGGAATGATCCGATGATGTGGCGATCTCTCTTTCATGGGGTTTATAGCCTCACTCCCTTCCATTTTGCAACATATTCATATTCTTATTTTATTTTATCTGTTATATTTACACGATGACTTTACTATATGTTGCCATGATGATACAATGCAACAATACCGTATACATGTACATATACACCTATATGTACAGGAAATAAAATATAAATGAGTTAAATAAAGTCTGTATGGTCTCAGATAAAGTATACATTGAATTCAACAAACCATGTTAATACTTATGAGCAACCATTTCAGGTATTGTACCTAACAGATTAAATTGCCTTTCAGAAAGTTCAAAGCACCCGGATATTATCAGGATTCTGTTTGGTTCATTACCGTATTTTCAATGCAGTGGAAAACATTTTCTTTTTTCTTTGTTTCATAATGCGCATTGAATTTGGTTAAGTTTAAGTATGGATTTCTACTTTGTTGGTAGAAAAACGTGCTGATTGTTATAATTTCTTTGATTTCTTTATAGTTTGAAGTTTGTATCCCGTTTTCAAGGGGTCTATATTTAGATTGTGACAAATCTGGGTGCAAGAAATGACGTAGTCATGCCCATACGACATCGATACCTCTTATCATGCTTATTGTAATTAGAGAAAAACATAAAGCCATTCACAACGACACAACAAACGGTTCAGCATTAACGTTATTAGACCAACCGTATATAGTAAAACAGCTACAAATTGTATTTTATTCTCAATCTTATTTTAGTTTAGATTAGTTATTTATATCTTTTATCATAACAATAACGATTTCATTTAGATTTATTTTGAGCAAACAAATACAAATACCACCTGTTATGAAACATATGAAACAAGTCCACTAAGTTGTATGTCAACTTTGTCTAGGGCGGGCTTGAACATCTTAACGCGATGAAGGAATTAATTAAGCCTCGCCAAAATCGATATTACTATTGGGCTCATAATGTATAGTACGTAACGGCAGAAAATCAGGGGGAAACCAATCAAATTGCTGGTATACATCCAAACCACGCCTCGGGAACCACGCCCACTATATAAGAATGAAAGATAAATCTGGAGGTATTATACGGACACATTGGGGTAAGTTGGACACGTGCCCCAATATATATTAACCTACTCAAATCTCCTGTGTACTACGATTAACTAAGGGTGAAAATAACGGGGACAAGGTACAGTTTGGCTCGAAGATATTGTGAAATGGCCACTGGTTTAATTCCTTTTTTGGAAATTAGAGCGTTCCTAAATTAAATAGGATTGCATTTTTATTGATACACCATAATTGAATGCTTCCAGCCCAACCTCGGAGATCCTCAAAACAGTGGCGAAGCCAGGGGGCAAGGTGGCCAATCGCCAATATTTGAGTGTGTCGGTTGAGATTGGCACTGTCCGTTTATTTAACAAGGGGAATCATGGAATTATGATGTAAACTTAGTAAAATAACATTTTTTTTGCGAAATATCTTTTTACATTTATAGAGCCAAAACGTACCTCAAACATGGCAAAATAAGTGTAAAAGTGCTAATTTTCACAAGCTACGCGCTCAATTGTTTAGTCGGTTAAGTCTTGTCGGTTAACTTTTTATTTCTTGCCCCTCCAATATGAAAAACTTGGCTACGCCACTGGCTCCAAGAGTGTTAACCATTTTGTAAACTATATTTATTTGTGGTTTCGATTTCGACTCACCTGCACCTCCACCACTAACCCCAAAGTATATCGCTGGCGCTACAGCACCAGTAATAACTAGCGCTCCAACGACCACAATGGCAATGATGGCCGTTTTCTTGTAGGAGGAGACGCTGCTGGTTGTATGGGATTGTTTTGATGCCGCAGTTGCTTCATTTCGACCAGGTTTGTCTCCCAGCTCCATCGCTTCCATAATTGTGTTTTGTGTCAAGAATTGTTACTGAACGACGATAGTAATGATATCAGTGTATGTATGTTTGTAGATTTATGATTTTTCACAGCGTCCAGTCAAGGGCATAAATGATAGCGAGACTGCAGTTTTATTACACAGGTGCATCGGTGTTGCTATCCCGAGGTATTCTATATTCTGTATTAATATTATGTTTGATTGTGGATGTGTTAAAGGCATATTATGTGATCTTTTTCAGAGAGCGCTCTCTATTCATTATTTTTTTTAGAAAGTAGATTTTCTTGCAGGTTTACATTTCTGATCATAAATCATACATACATTCCAAGTTACAGAGCGATACGATTCCTAATTACCTCAAAATCATGGTTTTAGAGTGAATTTAGAGTGAAAATAATAAACTGTCGGATTATCCGACAGTTTATTTTCACTCTAAAATCATGATTTTGAAGTAATTAAGAATCGTATCGCCCTGTAACTTGGAATGTATGTACGATATATGATCAGAAATGTAAATCTGCAAGAAAATCTTCTTTCAATTTTTTTTTCGATGTTGAGGGCGTTCCCTGGAAAGATCACATAATATACCTTTAAACACAGCGAGATAGATACAGGTAGAGCGATGACTGTAGCTAGGGTCATTGCCAGCACATTTACAATGCAATCCTAAATCTCACTCTCGAAATCGTGTAAAATTATAGATGAACCGCCAAATATTTCAAAATATAGTGAATTCAATCAGTTATACATTAGAAATGTAGAAATAGTTATCAACTTTTGTTTTGGATATCTTAATTTCTTAGTTTAAGCTACATAAGATATCAGTGTTAGATAAAAGATAGCAAAATAATTCTCTGAAATCAGTAATATTATTTCAGGGCCCGTTGCCGCAAGTGGTACTCAAAACAACTGGAAATCAGCCCTTTTGGATCAATCTTAAATCTTGATACGGGATTCTCGGCCAAAATATGTACATATTTACCTACTTATGTGATTGATTTTGTAAAACGATGAAATTTCATAAAATTTTTTTTTTTGATTTGTTGACTTCATTTTCTTGACAAGCAGGGCGCTCTATGTATATCTATCTCGTTGGTTAAACAAGAGTCGATTTATTGCGATTCATACCTAATAGTAGGCATAGCACAATGCACACACACAGAGTCTGCCACTGGGAGCATTACATCAGTGAACAACAACATATGAAAAGCTGTGTTGCATAAAGCCCTACATCCACTTCTACCTGTTACTCATTTTGCATTATTGAATGGATGGCTATTCACGATGTGGAATGTGGTTTTGTATTGTTGCCTCAATTGGCGTGCATGGATGCACTAATCCAAGTTATGAAGACAGCCATACAATATTTGGATTAATTAATCATGCAAAATGAGTAACATGTAGGAGTGGTCTGTAAGCCCTTATGCAAAACAATCTTTTCATATAATGTATGCAGCTCCACTTTGAAAAACATCCCTATATAAAATTAATTATCCTCACAAGAGGCACTCATTGTAGGGCAGTGAGCTTGCCATATATGGTAGTCATGACCTTGGACTATATAACCTTGATCCAGGTATAAATACTTATCATCAGGTTTTTTAGTTATGACTGTTTTTACCAATTTTTGAAATTGGCTCTGAACTTGAATATATTGGGCCGATTTAAATAAACCTAACCTGAGATATTGTACTAAACACTTCAATCAATTTAGTGATATGCTCAGTTTTTGCATCCTTTGAGTGCCTCGTGTGAGGAAAAGACTGAGAATTTGAATATGGGTATTTAAGAAATGGAGAAGCTTGTTTAATTTCTAAATCCATCAATATTTGTCAATCAAATTGGGTATACATGTTATATATCTATTACCGATCACTCTTATGATGGGAAAAAATTGTCGGACATTACTCATTTGCATATCAATGACTTGAATAGATAATTAGCTAATTTGCATATTTAATGAGCTTATGAAACTAAATTATAGTTTAAAAGATTGGGTATCGTACAATTAGCCATAATACCAAGTTTGATTGCAATACACCATTCACATCTGGATTTATAACATTTACGCATATTAATTAGCTGGACTTAGTCACTTTTTTTATTGCAGTCAGTAAAACTGGTCAAAATGACCAATTTCACTAGGTTATTTTAGCTTAATGCAATATAATTTTACCATATTTTTTAATTTAACATGGTATATAGATATTCAATTGTTAAAGAAATATGTGTAAATGGTGTTTTGAATGTTACATTATTAACAAATTGAGCTCTCTAAATCCTGATAAATTATATTTGTGGGCATTGTTACTGTTTTTTGGCAGGTTTTCGGCCATTTTCCGAGTATCTCAAAACACCGTACCACAAGCATGCATTGACCGATTGTCATAATTCTTTTTGGAAAATAAATCTTTCATTGCAATCTTTCATTTGAATCCAATTTTGTACATGTCTCAATCATTTGAATGTTATGTGTGCTATGCATACTAATAGGACTGTAGAAATGGTGTCGACAATGATCTCAATTGAAAAACAAACAATTGAAGGAATAAAGACTAAGGCACGAGCTAAGGCATTGTCATTACGCGATTAGCATTGCACAAAGAGACACAAACTTCGGATGCCCCCGAACAGTGAAGACAATACAGTTGGGCTCTTTGAGTCCGCAATCTATTTTTCCCTCTGTTTATTCTACGTGAAATGAAGTAACAGTGTCATAATCAAAGTGGGGAAGCATGGAAAAGGCGTCCGCCCTTATGCCTATTGTGCCACCAAATAAAGCAAAAAAAACTCATGTGTTATAAAAAAAATCGATGGTTTTCAGTTCGATAAGTTTGATATTCATGATATAAAATTATAATGGAAGAGTACAGTGTGCCAAAGATGGCGATAAAAGCAATGGACTGAATCTCATGGATTTTCATGACGAAAAAATAAATGAACTTTGGACAATGATGGTTACTAAATCATATTGAGAGAGCCTGTATAGGGTCTTCAAAGTTAAGGACTATGATGGGGTATAGAAGGTGCGGGACTTGGCTTTTTAGCGCATGGAATTAGCACCCGTGATATTTAGTGCTAATTTGCATCATTTGCGTTATCACTAATAACGATAAGATTTAATCAGACGGGTTTGGCTTTTTAGCACAATAGCGCACGGAGTTAGCACTTATATTAGCGATTAGCGCTAGGAGTTAACACCCGTGATGATTAGTGCTAAACCCGTCTAAGCATGCTAAGTGGTGCAGTTTCATCCATGTACCTCTTAGGCTGATTAAAACCATATTTGGGGCCCTTTGGGGTTATTGTCTGATGCCCCGTACTGGCAAAAGTTGTTGTCATTGCTACTGTTGTTACAAGTACCCTCTAATGAATCATACTAGTTTTGTCCATGTACCTCTTCGGCTGATTAAACACATTTGTCGGCCCCTACATCGTGACACCCAGGGCCCCCGTACAGGATGCGACCCGTGTTGTAGCGGCTGTCTCCACGCAAATCCACGTATTTAATATAATCATTGTTAATGTTTGATTGTGCAACATGAATCGATTCCCGGGATTCGATTCATATCCAAGCAAAACGAATATCACATGAGATCATTTTCAGAATAATCTAGGTCATTATGTCTTGTGGGTCCTACTACGTGGAGGGTTAAAATAGAACTCAGTAGTTGCACTGATATACGCATGGGTCGTTTTCAATGTTTCATATCTCATTTTATGATGCCAGGTGTATCGAGAGAAACAAAATTATTTATTTTTACTAACGCGGAGCTGGTAGTTAATGTGAGTAATTTTTACAGCGGCTAATCAAAGCAAAGACTACTCTGTAGTCCAATTTTTTTTCTCTTTTCCTTTTTTCTTTTTTTTCTTCTTTTCCTTTCTATCATATTTTTCTGATTATTTATCAGCGTTTCAATGTATTCAATAGTCCCAAATGCATTTCCTAGTATTTTAAGTGAGGGCGCCTTTACTTGTAACCATTAAGATCATTTTACCATTAACATCATGGAATTGCAAAGTGAGGGCGCTTCTTGTCACCGTTGGACAACAACAACAACAACAAAAAGTTGTTTGTTTATCCATAGAGGGTCCTCAAAAGGTAGGGTCGGTAGGTTGGAATTCTTTTTTCTTTTTTTTTCTTCTTTTTTTCTAGTGGTTGTTCTGGCCCAGTTCTAGCCAGTTCGCCGAATTCTTTTAATGACCCATACTTGACCAAAAATAACTTACATAATACTATACATGGTATGGGGTTACTCACGTGGCTGTCAGTTAAGGCCATATACGTGACTTTGAAAAAATGTTTAAAAGAATATGTTGATTTTTTTATTTATTTTTAAATGAAATAAATAAAATAAAAAGTACACGGTCGGGGCTATTTATAGTACACGGTCTGCCGGACGTAGACAAACCAACAACTTTTTTGTTGGGACATTCGCCATTTGCCATTGGAATTCGTCAGTTCGTCATTTTTACTCTGGGCGGGTCGGTCGGTCACTAACGGGGTGCAATCACTATACAGATGACGCTGGCCACGCGTCTCGGACGATCCAATATGGCAACGGGAGTGCACCATTTCGAAATATTTTTTTAACATTCATCGCCCGGTTAACGATGACAATAATTTAAAAAATAGCATTTACAATGGAGTTGGTTAGCCAAATCCAACGGTTTTGGATTGGGAAAAAATCTTCAAATTATAATGAATTTTTCAAAATGATAAGATTAACATTCGCGATTACGTGTAATTCCAATTCGAATTCAAAATGTAGGTTTCGCGTGCCCATCGTCGTCTGTCTGTCACTACTTGTGGACTTAAGGGAGCCCTCTGTTGACAGACATAATATCAATATCGACAGAATGACAGAACATAGACAATTATACTGCCTTCATTAGGAACATTCGGAATTTGCGACCACTCATTAGTATTTGGAACATTAAGAACATTGCATGTAGCATTAGACACTGAATAAAGGGAAGAAGTAAAAAGAAAAGAAAAAAAGGTAACAATAAAATATAAAAAGGTTTAAAAATAAAAGGTAAAAATAAAATCGACTATGGCATAGTCTATTCAAAGCATGAAAAGGTCTGGTACTTTCATGGTCAGAGGCAAACATGTTAGTGAGACTGCAATCTTACACAGTTGCACCGGTTTGGTTATTCCGAGGTATTCTAAACTGCTCAAAAAATTTCGGAGATTTGTTTTCAATCTCCAATTTTTCAGATATTTTGTGATATATTCATATTGTGTTTCATATCAATGAAAAGCCGATCTGTTTTTCATTCAAACGATACCTCATTCGTAGTAATTACTTGTTTTAATGCGTAGCCACATGCTTGTAAACATGAGGAGGTCTCATTAAAAATGTGCCAATTCGCCGCTATTTTTTAAAGTACTGCTTAAACATGTTTAGATATGCAAAATGAAGGTATTTTGAAACAGTTAAACAATACTTTTATTGTGTTGTATCTCTATTGATTTTTAGGACAAAATAGTGATGATTTTGGCATATTCATATTCTCAAGCACGTAGCTGAGCTCTGGGATATGTTCATAATGGGTTGCATATCAATTGAAAGATGATGTGCTCATTGTTCATCATTCCAGCGATACCAGATTGTTGCAATTACTTGTTTCGGAGCTCAGCCACGTGCTTAAGAATATAGGAAGGTCTCAATCTGAATGTGCCAAAATCATCAAAAGTCAATAGAGCATATCTGTACAATACAACAACTCCAACAAGTTGTTTAACAGTTTTAAACAACGGTGGTTCTTCAAGAACCCTGCTTTAACAACGTTTGCGTATGTTAACATTCATTTAAGCATGGTACTTGAACAACGACAGTTGTTACACACCAACTTTTCATTGATAAAATTCACTACATAGTATTTAGTAAATAGATATTTTACTTAATAGTATTGCTATTCATAATCATACCTAATAGGTCTGAAATCACTTAACCATTAAGAACAGTAAATGTTGGATTTGTTTGCATAAATGTATAATAGACAGATCAAGGTTTACTCTCGTGAATTTACCTAGTCAAAACGGATCATTTTATGAATTTTCAGATTCAGTAAATAACGTTTGATCATCAGAGTTCCTTTATTTTGTTCCGAAAAAAAATATTATTTTTCAAAACAAATCTGGTTTTTTACTTAAATTATCCATAAATTAAATAATGATTCATTTTTTGTTAAATTTCAGAAAATACCATATGTTCTTTCTTTCTTTATATGTACCCGATCTTAATATGTCAAAATAACGATACAGATGCTTAGGCATACTGTCAAATGTAATAAACCTACATCTAACTTTGTTGAAATAATAATTTAGTTTATTCGTTATTTTTGTCTTTTTGTCCTTAAAATAACGCTATTTGTTAGATTTATTTTAATCAAGATCCTAAAATCAACCAATTCTCTGAGTTGACGGTGTCGCATCTAATTTGTATAATTAAAAAGTGTTTCTAGATATAAATGCCATTTTCTTGATCAACTTTTCGTCAACCTTCAGGTCCTTATCGAGAAAGCCCAATGTACGGGGAATGGTGAAAAAAGAGGTTGGCTTACAAAACAGTTTGCTTAGTTATAAGTCGATTAGATTTTTTCGGAAGATCTAATAGATGCTTTGTACAAACAACACCAATGCCATGGTCCAATGCACACATAAAGGTTAATAGTCATTTCAATTCGTGCACATTTTCTTTTATTCACCCTGTATATCTCAGAGACGAAATACGCTAGAGAGGTATGGTTTTCGGTGATTTGTTCAGAAAATGTTTGACAGGTTGTAAAACAGTACTTTAGTGTAAATGGAATAAACTTGATTTAATTTGGATTACATTATAAACATATAAAACTGAAAATAGATAAAAGATGGGAATATTATAAAAATGGAGTTACAACCCAGCATAAATATGATAAAACATCAGTAAAACTTAAACAGCAAGAACTATAGTACACTGCTGCATCAATATCAAAGCAGTAGCGTAGCCAGTGGGGGACACCTAAAATGGGGACGGCGAAGCGGGAAAATGGGGACGAGAAGAAGGGGAGAAAAGAGAGAAAGAAGGGGGAAGGAGAGGGGAAAAGAGAAGAGAAAGGGGGAGGAGAGGGAGAAAGAGAAGGGAAAGCGGAAGGAGAGGGAGAAAGAGAAGGGAAAGGGGAAGGAGAGGGGAAAGAGAAGAGAAATGGGGACGAGAAATCGTTCATGTAGTACATTATACTGTGCGATTTTTTTTGACTGTGCGATTTTTTTGGGACTGTGCGAATTTTTTTGACCTCACCCACCCACCCACCCCCCCCCCCCCCCCCCCCCACCACCACCACCACTTACATGAAATTCACGAGGTAAGTGACTAGAAAAAAATTGGGGCAACCTTTTACGAAAATGCTTAAAAATAGGGACGATATAGATGTTTGCCCCCCCCCCCCCCCCCCGGAATGACAATGCTGGCTACGCGCCTGTATCAAAGCACTGCCTACCCTTTGGGAAAGATCACGGCAAGTAGTTTTTAAACACCTGCACACTCGGGGCAACACGTACATCAGCAGGCAAATTGTTCCACAACGTTGTTCCCATTACTGAAAAGCTTTTTTCACCAGCAGATTTCTTTGTAGTAGGAATGGCAAGACGAGTATGATCTTTACTATACCTTATGGGGCCCTCACATGTATCCGTGTGAGCTGAGCGGCCCCTTACCGTGTGAAAAATGGGTGCGGACGGCGGCACACACGGTGGGCCGTTTCCCGTCCGCTGAACACGTTCAGGGGACTTTGCCGGCCACCGGAGTTTTGAACATGCTCAAAACTCCTGGCGGGTGAGTAAAAGCGGCGGCGAACGATGAGAGCCCGGTATGAAGACGGTATAAGGACGGCGCACCCGTTCGCACCCGTTTCGCGCCCATTTCACTCTAAAAAGAGTTAAAATCACTCTGAAAAAGTGAGGACCCGGTATAGACCCTGTATATAACGTTATGGACCCGGTAGCCACAACAAAAGATGAATGCGCCCGTTGACATTTTTTACTGATTGTTTGGACTCTGTTGTTTTTCTATTAGACGGTAAGGTGGTCGCCTACCATTACCGCCCTGCGGACGGGCGCGAAACGGGTGCGCCGTCTGTATACCGTACTCAAACCGGGCTCTCACCGTTTGCCGCCGCTTTTACTCACCCGGCAGGAAACGGCAGGAGTTTTGAGCATGCTCAAACTTCCTGCCGGGCGCGGATGGCCGGCAATGTCCCCGGCAACGTGTTCAACGGACGGGAAACGGCCCACCGTGTGACATCACCGTGTGCCACCGTCTGCACCAATTTGTCACACGGTAATGGGCCGGCCAGCTCACACGGATACATGTGAGTACGAATGTATTTTACAGACATTCCCGGAATGTGAGCGAAGCGGCGAGCTTGAGCGCTCAGCTTATACAGGACAGTTTGATGACGTTATCAAGGCAGTTCGGTCGGTACCCAAGCGTTTCGGCCGGTGAGGGCCTGTTGAGGAGGTGGTATGAGCCCGGTTCCAGGCCGATATGGACCCGGTATAGAACAGTATGAACCCGGTGACAAAATAAAAATCAATGCGGCCGTTGACATGTTTTGCTGATTGTTCACCGTGTTGGACTCTGTTGTTTTTCTATAAGACGGTAAGGGGCCGCCCAGCTCACACGGATACATGTGAGGGCCCCATAAGACCCTGACGACCTGAGCTGTACTTACTGATCATATTTTTCAGATACACAGGGGATGAGCCATACACACTATTATAAACATGCAGTAGGATCGACTGGCAGCCAGCGCAACTCACGAATAAGCGGAGTTGTGGAGGTGCGCTTGGGTACCTGGTAAATAAGGCGAGCCGCGCAACTTTGCAGTGTTTGCAACCAGGCTAAGTCAGAAGAAGAAAGACCAGCTAGTAAGGAATTGCCATAGTCAAGCCTAGAAAGAATAAGAGATCTAACTGCATGTTCATATATGGAACGGTCAATATAGTTACGGATTCTATTGAGATTACGTAATTGGAAGTTGACACTTCTGCACAATGAGCTGACATGACTTTTCATAGTGAGATTCCTATCAAACATTATACCAAGATTTTGTATGGTACCAGATGGGGCAATTAAAGATTAAAGATTCAAATCCAAGATGGAAACGGCTGCTGCATGCCAAGGAGAAGAAATAACGAACAGCTCTGTTTTTGAATCATTTAGCCTCAACTTATTGTCAATTAATTCTGCGATGCATTCGGTGAGCCTAGACTTTGCAGCTGTCAAGTCAAGGCTGTCAAGTCTAGGCTCAGACTTAGGATCGAAGCTAATGTAGAGCTGAGTATCGTCCGTATAAATATGATATGGAATCCCAAAACGCCTGATAATGTTTGTAACAGGTTGGGCATACCCTGTAAAAATTGGTGGACCCCCAATTGATCCCTGAGGAACGCCAATATTGAAGTAAATGCTCTTTAGAATATTCACCAAGAACAGAGACTCTTGTTGTACGATCCTTAAGATAGTTTGTGAAAAAAAATGATGGCAGAACCTGTGACACCATAATCCGTCTGCATCCGATTTATAATGATCTATCGTATTGAATGCAGATGAGAGGTACGTCCAAAAGAACCAACATTATTACTTTACCTTTGTCAAGCTCAATTAGCATATCATGTTTAACCTTCAGCAGGGCAGTTTCAGTGCTATGGGAACATTTATTTTGCAGACTGATAGATTTCGTTGAGATTGTTATCGTGAAGATGTTGTTTAAATCTAGAAACTGCGGGGTATTCAATCAATTTACCGAGAGTGGGAAGGTTAGAAACTGGCCTGTAATTTTTCAGAACATCTGGGTCAAGGGTGGGCTTTTTGATCAACGGTGTGATAGCAGCTTGGCGCAAGATCTGGGGGATAGTACCGAGTCTAAAAGAAGTATTAATGATAGATCTCAAAATTGGAACAAATGTACATACAGTCATAAATTAGTTTTTGGTTAGGTTTCGAAATTTCACCACAAGGAAAATTGGAAGAAAAGAGTTTAATGTAAAAGAAATAACCGTAATGTAATTACAAATTGGAAATTAAATTTGCAATTACTATGATAATTTGTATAATATGTATGATTTTGTGCTATCAGGGGTTTTGTAAAGTTTTTGACACCACCCTGTATAAAATATCTATAATCAATTGTCATACATGATATCCAACACCTATAATTATAATGATCGTTTTAATATGACTTGTAGGTTGAGATCAATTGGGTTGAGATTATGTTATCAGTAACTGGAGTGGATTGATGTAATGACAACTTATATATGCCTACATGTACGTACATGATAGTTTGAACACCCTGTATATTAAATTATCATGCGACACAATGCAATGATGGGTTACCTTTATGTTATCACTCAAACTTGATTAGATGTATCACCTTTAGGGTAATTACAATATATTTCATCACTTGTATAATTATTCCAGTATTTTATATTGCAAATGTTGCCCACCCTGTATATATATTTTCTAATAAGCTGACTAATTATTATTGAACATGGCTGAATGGGTAATTTATTCAGATACAACAAAAACATGTCGAGCCTTCATATAAGTCCTGCATTTAGACAGTGAAAGTAAAAAAGTATATCATAATTTTGTATAAGATTTTAATTGTTACACTCTGTATAATGTTTAGGTCACCCTGTATATATTTTTCTGGTAACCATAACGACAATCCATAGGTTATAAGCTTTCCAAATATATACATTATGTAGGTTATTATACGAGTTGGCACAGCCAACGAGCTATAATTAGTTATATATGATACGGTAGAGAAAGGCACATTGGGAAGTAGTAGAATATGTCTTGATAGAATCTTCCTCTGCGCTAGAGTAATAAAAGAATTATTTGGCTTGTCCAAATAATTCTGTGTTGCTCATGCACTAGGATTAGGATTGCCAGTTTGTTTTCCTGGCTTTCTAGACGCCCTCGATTTTACTGCCTCAGGTTGACCAATCCCGTGATGGGATTTGTCATACCGCGAAATTTGCTTTGTTGTTTAGTCGCGCGGATCGAAGCATTTTTGACCTTCCCCTTGTTCTCCATTTTCTAGTCATATCGTTTCTGTTTCATACCGGGAAACATCTCCAAAAATTCTCTCTCTACTCATCGGATTTCGCGATTCGCGTCAATTGTTGCAGTGTTTTACCTGTACAATTTTAGCACCGGCTTTCAGCTGTTACGTGTAGGATCTTCAGGTTTTTCAACTCTTCAAATCTTCTTCATCTTCTATTGAATTACCGCACTATATATACTGTTATTTTCCGATCTGTGTGAGTAGATTTATTTTAATTATCTGATCGTTTTTCTATTGGCCTGTTCTACTTTCTGCCTATATAAACACGATGGCCCCTAAGAGACTGCCAACTAAAAGAAAGGCTACCGATCAAGGTCACGAACGCCAAACTCGCGCCCAGGCGAGGGCTATGAACGATTTGTTACCAGGCCCGTCGTCAGTATCAACAAACCAAAATCATAACATCATAAATCAACCTCCGCCTCCGCATATCGCCCCTGTACAACAGGCCCGTGGCCGGAGTCGCGTCCGTAACCGTGGCCGGGGAAGAGGCGCAAATATTGGGCGAGGAGGAAGACAACAAAGCGTCGCTGTCCCAGTACGCGAGGTTGTTAATGCTGATGTATTGGACGTCGGAGTAGACGCGGAGGACGCCTTGCAACTTGAAATCGCTGGCGATGACCAAAGACAAGTGGCAGAGTCTGTTACCAATCCTCCGCCCAGTGTGCCCAATCAAGTTAACCAGCAGGTTCAGAGGTCAGCGCCGAATCAGGAGGTGAATTTGGAATCTTTTTCTGGCAGTGGACGTGGTGTTGTTGGGGGCGGATTTCGAGTACAAAATGCAGCGCAAAATGTAGGTCCTTCGGGCAGTGGCTATGCTCCGCTTAGACACGGTGTTGTACAACATTCTAATGCCGACCATCTACTACAAGGAAATGCTGGTGAGAATTTTTTTAATAATTTTGGGAGGGTTTTGGCCGGTGGAGTTGGTTTACAACCTACTTCCCAATCTACTGATAATAATATCAATTCCATGTCCAATAATTCTACCGTTAGTATGAATAATAACACGTTCAATCGCTCGAATGCAAGTCAGTCATGTACACCTGATAATAATGGTTATGGGCTAAGTATGGGTAACAATAACATGTCCAGTTTCAGTGTACCCGAGTATCCTACCCCTCATGCATTAACATCCATATGCAGCCCCTTGGGCGAATGCCTTCCACATAAATTGCGTGATAGAATTGTCAAGGGCGAGTACATTGATTTTGGCCTCTTACTTGATAAAGGGTCCAATTGAATCTCCCGTCTTGGAGATAAATAATATGGGCCAATTGGTGATGAGTCAGGCTAAAAATCATCAGAAAATTTCATCCATACATTCATGGACTAATGCCTTCTTTATCTATGCAGCAGTCTATTTGGCTGCTCATCCCGCTCACACCCAAGATCTTTTGAAATATGGCCAGATTATCAGAACTGCTGCTGCTAGATTTCAAGGTTATGGTTGGAGGCAATATGACACTCAATTTCGCTTACGCAAACAAATGCGACCTCACAAATCTTGGGCTTCAATGGATGGTGAATTGTGGAACCTTTATATCGCAGTACCATCTCCATCTGTACCTCTAAATACTTTACTTGATAATAATTTACTTAAATAATTGATTTATTGATTTTTTTTGCTTTTTCTCCCCCTTTTTGCTTTGCTTGTGTTTTCCTTTTTTGTTTTTGTTTTTCATAAAACAAATTTTATTGCACAGGTCGCACTTGGATCGTTGGCGACAGCTTTGTTGATTGGGCCGGCAAATACAGAACACAACTTAAAGGTGGTGGTGCAACTTTTTGGATTGGTGAGGGTGGTGCCAGGCTAAGTAGAGCGGTAGAGATGTTACAATATAACTTGTGTCATCATCCATTTCCCTCCACTATTATAATGCATGCAGGTACTTGTGATTTGCACACTGCCCCCATATTTGACTTAAGACAACGCGTTCTTGACACGCTGACCACGGTACGTAATCTTTTACCCCACACACGAATCATTTGGTCAGATATATTGCTCAGACGTTACTACCATGACGAGTCCAAGGCAGGTGGTGGTAAGTCATGCGTCATCACACTTAACAAGTACGCTTTCAAAGTTTGCAGGTCTATAGGTAAGGCACATGTGGTCCTACATTATAAAGTTATCCACCCTTCAGATAAGTCGCTGTACAGATATGATGGGCTGCACATGTCTCCCAAAGGCAATGATGTTTTGAGACAATCTCTGCAATTGGCCCTTCTTTATTTCAATGAGTTTCCACAGGCGTTGACCTTTACCACCCCTTCTGATTAAATCTGCAAAATTCACTTCTTTATGCTCTTTCGCCGGGGGGGGGGGGGTCTGGGCAAGTCCCCTCATAGGCCCTTGTTTGGCAGTTTGGTTACACCTTTTTGATCACCCGAGTCACATCATTCTTTTATGTTCATTTAATATTTGCTTTTCAGAGACAATACACATTTGACAAATGTTTATTAAATTACCTCTTCTACTTTCAGTAGAAGAGTGGTTGGGAGATTTGCTGTCAGCTTTCCAGGCTTTTGTTAATAAACAGGTGTCAGCCTTGTAGGTCAAGTTAGATTCTCCGAGATTTCTTAATCTGGGGTGGTTGGGAAAAGTTCGCTCCTCCGGGCGCTCAGATAAATTTAATCTTGATCTCTGTTCATGAATACCGCTATGGCGTGGGAAAATATTATATATATATATTCGTCCAATATTTTCATTTGTCATTATTTGAGTAAATTTGGTAATTTGATGTCAGATAATGAACTTTACAATTGTGTTTTCTACGGATAACAATTGAGCAGAATGGCCAATTTTGATGGTCTGGATTCTCACAATATAATTCTATGTGTCACTACGAACATTAATTTTATAGACACAATAGAATTTCATGAAGTACATTTTAAATGTGCAAATACATAATGTGTTAATATGGACTATAAATTTATTGACACAATTGATTAATGTATTAATGTGACCTTTCAGGCAATTGATTAATGGGACCTTTTAGGTCCAGATATTACGTAATACGTAATTTGACAAAATATCACTAAGTGCACTATAAAAGTGCATCTATCAACTCCATTTGGCAGGAGTGAGATTTGACCATTTATAAATCTAAAATAAATGAATTTCCGGTATGTGGCGGATTAACGCTCCACATGTTAACTTTGCGTGTGCGTCCTTTTTCTTCGTAATCTTAGTGTCTAGGAGCAATAAAAGAATTATTTGGCTTGTCCAAATAATTCTGTGTTGCTCATGCACTAGGATTAGGATTGCCAGTTTGTTTTCCTGGCTTTCTAGACGCCCTCGATTTTACTGCCTCAGGTTGACCAATCCCGTGATGGGATTTGTCATACCGCGAAATTTGCTTTGTTGTTTAGTCGCGCGGATCGAAGCATTTTTGACCTTCCCCTTGTTCTCCATTTTCTAGTCATATCGTTTCTGTTTCATACCGGGAAACATCTCCAAAAATTCCCCACCCACCCACCCTCATTGCAAGTGGTCGGTGGCGCGGCAGTTTGGTTACACCTTTTTGATCACCCGAGTCACATCATTCTTTTATGTTCATTTAATATTTGCTTTTCAGAGACAATACACATTTGACAAATGTTTATTAAATTACCTCTTCTACTTTCAGTAGAAGAGTGGTTGGGAGATTTGCTGTCAGCTTTCCAGGCTTTTGTTAATAAACAGGTGTCAGCCTTGTAGGTCAAGTTAGATTCTCCGAGATTTCTTAATCTGGGGTGGTTGGGAAAAGTTCGCTCCTCCGGGCGCTCAGATAAATTTAATCTTGATCTCTGTTCATGAATACCGCTATGGCGTGGGAAAATATTATATATATATATTCGTCCAATATTTTCATTTGTCATTATTTGAGTAAATTTGGTAATTTGATGTCAGATAATGAACTTTACAATTGTGTTTTCTACGGATAACAATTGAGCAGAATGGCCAATTTTGATGGTCTGGATTCTCACAATATAATTCTATGTGTCACTACGAACATTAATTTTATAGACACAATAGAATTTCATGAAGTACATTTTAAATGTGCAAATACATAATGTGTTAATATGGACTATAAATTTATTGACACAATTGATTAATGTATTAATGTGACCTTTCAGGCAATTGATTAATGGGACCTTTTAGGTCCAGATATTACGTAATACGTAATTTGACAAAATATCACTAAGTGCACTATAAAAGTGCATCTATCAACTCCATTTGGCAGGAGTGAGATTTGACCATTTATAAATCTAAAATAAATGAATTTCCGGTATGTGGCGGATTAACGCTCCACATGTTAACTTTGCGTGTGCGTCCTTTTTCTTCGTAATCTTAGTGTCTAGGAGCAACCAATGATCAATACGTCTTTCTGAAAGATAAAAGCTCTGATGAATAGACACCTTCCGTTTTGGATTAGCTGCCGACACAAAGGTGTTTACAACACGGTTCGGACCCACAGTCCTCCCCATAAATAAAACCTGGTGAATGACCTCGAAATTAGTATATAACCTTTACTTGACAATTGACATGCAAAGATTAAATTACTGAAAATAAATAACACTTCCTTTTCAGCAAACCTTAAGAAACCAGAACTTTACGACAACAGTAAACGATATAAACCACGTTTCCAAAGGGCCAAAATGGCCAACAAATTTGGTTATGACATTTTGCGTCTGCCACCCTATCATTTTTTTCAATCTGGGAGAACTAATAATGGGCTAAAATTAAACATCATGTTGCAAAGCACAACAAAACTTTCAACATCAATGAAATCAACAAATATTCGAAAAGGCATTGGAAAAAGCAGGAAGGTGTCAATTTGACACCTCCCTCGAAAAAGTGTCCCCATCAGACTGGTAAAATGCATGTCGTCACGTCCGGGAAATTGAACATTCGTACTGGGAAAAAGATCACATCTGTGATATTGACATTCAGACCACGACGCATATTCATTGGACTCAAGTGATGTCGAAGACAACTAAGTATTTGGGAAGTAAATATTGATGAAAGCGTATAACAACATGTTTATTAGTGCACGGTGTAACATACAATTTTTCCTTTCTGGCCTTTCAGGATCGAAGTTATATTGATTTATTCGGGAAACAGTTTACTACCTCTCCCAAGGTCCAAAACTGTTAATGAGGTGTCACATTTGCAGAAACCGATCATACCGGGTGTCCCTAAAAAAAAGGGTGCACGTGTTTACCCAACTTGTTGACCATGAAGTTCTAACATTTGATGTAAGATGTTAACATATATTGAAAGACCAAACACCTGGCTTTTAGATGCTGCTTATTTCATCTGATTCGGATTTGTCAATCCTGAGATATGGACAATTAACTAGAGCTACCCAGAATCGATGTTGTGCCACTTTACAGTTTAAAAGGGTTACTCCTTAAAGATACAACTTCCACTTGTACGATTGCCCTTCACCAGTGTTATGTAAAATAATATTTTTGTATTGAGATTAAATAGGTTTAAATAACAAAATGAGTGCCTGTGTATCCAAGCAGAACTGAATAATAAAGATGTTACATGATTCGAACCAGTCCTTTTGACGAGGTTTCACAAAATGTTTATTGGGCCTACATTTTCAAAACAAAACAAGACAGACGTCTAGCCTATATGGCTGGGTGCGGCCTCAATTCATTAGAAGAGGGTGTTGTTCATGGTCTTAAAATATCATGAAACGAGAAGTTCCGCAGAAGTCACCAGAGAGTTTGCCATTTATTTCCCAACCACTCACGTACCATCTAGGAATACACCTATACAAAGGAGTATTGGAAATACTTGGTAGATGGTACAAGCACCAATATGAATAAAGAACTTTCTGGAAGACTAAGATATGAAAAGTGGCAGGACCAGGGTTGCACATTGAAAACGTGCGGCGTGCACTTCAGAAGGAACCAGAATATCTGCTCGTAGAAATCCCTTACCACATATGCCAATGCCAAGGACATCATTTTTGTTCCTCAGCCTCTTTTAAACAATTCTGGTCAAATTGCAAAACCCAATGTTTCAAGACGATTGATGCCCATGGATAGACCAATGTTGGTATCGTTTTGACGCTCGTGATCATTCTTTTTGTAAAAGTGGCACAACGTCGATTTTGGGTAGCTTTGATAAACTGGGTATATCTCAGGATTGACAAATCCAAATCAGATCAAATAAGCGGCATCTGAAAGCTGAGTGTTTTCACTTTCCGTGTGTAATACCATATTTCATTAAAATGTCTTAACCAAAAATGTTTTATACGCACATACCTCGCATGTTTTAAAGAAAAATAATTTAACAAAAAATATGAACAATATATGAAAATAATATGTAAAAAAACTCTTTATCATTATAATACATAATAGTGAGCAGTTTTCCAACCCACGGTATAAAACATTTAAATAGCAACAAAAAGTAAGAGAATTTACAAGCACGGGAATCGATCCCACGACATTCTGGTTACTAACCAGGCATCTTGAGTATTGGTTTGCTTATAAGTACACCTAACAAAAAATGTCATGACCAGGTGCTTTCATGCAGCTAATTTAAAATCCGTAATCAGTATCGGAAATCTCAGAAATGAGCAAATGTACTCCCCACAGTATGAGTTGAGTGGATACATTGTAAAGGGTTCAACAAAAGAAAGTATACCACTTTGTTTATGTCATTTTGAGTAACATTCAATTTTTGTTGGACCAAACAGGCTAGATAGGCATTTAGATGAATCTTTTAGGCATAATTTGATACAAAATGTGCCCCCTAACAACAAAGATAAACCATGATTAGCACCATTTAAAGAAAATTAGTCATTTTCAATACACATGCATGTACATGTACGCGGGAAGAAAAGACCACATGTTACCTGTTCATAATCAAATAGAGAGTATGCAAAGCTACGTCACTATGTCCTCATTTGAACTGTGCCGCCAAGATGGATTGGATGCCACGGAACAATATGATATGGTCAGTTCAGATCACTTGGAGTGGGAAATTTAATTGTCAATCCGAATACGTGACTAGCCCGACCTCCATAAGGCTGGGTTCACATAGAAGTATACGGTATACGATATACGGTATACGGTATACGGTATACGCTATACGGGCACGGCGAGTCACATAGGATAGCACGCGAGCCCTACTCGGTCTATTAAATTGCAATAAAATGAGTACAAAGGAGTCCTATTTGTCTAACTTACCCTATTCTACGCAATACATTGTTTATAAATCGTGATTGGGGAAATTCAGAACGCCTGTACACACGAATTGCAGCTGCTTCCTCCAAACGGGCCGGTATACGGTGCACGAAAATCGAACACGCACGATTCCCGGTATACTATACTATACTACACTATACGCAGGTATACGGCCTTTTCGAATAGTGCCCTCTTATGTGACCCGGTATATTGAAATTACATTGTTCGATTTAAGCTATACGCGTGCCCTGCAAAACGTGCACCGTATACCCGAATAGTATACTCCTATGTGAACTCAGCCTAATGGCTGCCCGATCCATTGTTATACCGTTCCGGTTGGTTCATTGCATACCCTCTATAGCCCGCTCGCTCAGGCACAACCCTAACGCAGTTGCACTGTGTGATCAATATCCATTTCATTCCCGGCCATTCAAAGTGCCACGCACAGCATTTTCTCGCGGCTTGTCATTGGTAGCGGTATGGTGTAGAAGCAGGGATACTATTAATTTTGGGATAGGAAAGTCCTATACTAACGTACGTAGCGAAAACGGTCCCTTTTGCATATTAACATAAATTATGGTAATCATCGGAATGTGTCGGTGACAGGCGTTTAACGCGTTTAACCAGGTTTAACGTAATATTTGGTCGGCATAGGTTTAAGGGCGCTGTGGATTTACACAGACGACGGTGGCCACGCGAAACCTAAATGTTGAATATGTAATGAATAACACGTAATCGCGAATGTTAATCTTATCATTTTGACAAATTCATCATAATAATAAGAATTGTCATCGTTAACCGGGCGATGACTGTTAAAAATAATTCAAAATAGTGCACTCCCGTTAACATATTGGGTCGTCTGAGAGACGCGTGGCCAGCGTCGTGTCGTCTGCTACATTCACACTTATAAAACTCGCCCATTGCTTGTGTGGTGGATTTCGATCACGACAGGAGCATGCGCAGATGCGATTTTTGTGTAAGTGGTCTGTGATTTTGTCAATATTATATTTTTACTGTGATTTGTCGATCTGCATTAAATGCAAAAAGTAACAACGCCCCCGGCTGGACTCGAACCACCAACCTTTCGGTTAACAGCCGAACGCGCTAACCAATTGCGCCACGGAGGTGATTATTTACTAGGCTGTTTTGGTTTGTCATGTTCACCCGTACACTTCCCCGTACACTTTCTTGCAAAGTCGGGCATCGTTTTTTCTCAAATGTTGCTTGCATATTGCCGTTGCTGTCGCCTTTAATACATGTGCTGTCAGTTGAACTTGGAACCAACGTTTAATTTGAACTGTCTATTTTCAATAAAAAAATACTCCAATACGGGAAAAAAATCAGAAAAGCTCACAGACAACAAATAGGAACATCATTTTACTCGACCTAGAATTTCAATCAACGTATTTCAATCATCGGAAAAACCCGATGATGCGAGTGACGTCATTTGATGAGCTCATTAGCATAATTTATGTCCGTGAAATATACAATAGAGTTTTATTAGTGATTCACGCCTGATCGGTATAGCGCCACCAGTTATATGCCGACCAAATTTTAATTTAAAAGTGGCCTCCGATCGGCAAGCTCAGTGGCATACCCCTGGTAGAAGTCCCAAGTATGCAAATGATCTCACTGAATACAATGTCATGCTCTACCACACATCTACCCAGTACTCAACAACGGAATAAATCTCATAATCCTTATTTGCATACTTGGGACTTATACACCATACCCTTACCCAATCATTGCTCGACTGAAACGTGTTGCATTATTCATGTTACGATCTGTTATACACAGCACTTATAAAACTCGCCCATTGCTTGTGTGGTGGATTTCGATCCCGACAGGAGCATGCGCAGATGCGATTTTTGTGTAAGTGGTCTGTGATTTTGTCAATATTATATTTTTACTGTGATTTGTCGATCTGCATTAAATGCAAAAAGTAACAACGCCCCCGGCTGGACTCGAACCACCAACCTTTCGGTTAACAGCCGAACGCGCTAACCAATTGCGCCACGGAGGTGATTGTTTACTAGGCTGTTTTGGTTTGTCATGTTCACCCGTACACTTCCCCGTACACTTTCTTGCAAAGTCGGGCATCGTTTTTTCTCAAATGTTGCTTGCATATTGCCGTTGCTGTCGCCTTTAATACATGTGCTGTCAGTTGAACTTGGAACCAACGTTTAATTTGAACTGTCTATTTTCAATAAAAAAATACTCCAATACGGGAAAAAAATCAGAAAAGCTCACAGACAACAAATAAGAACATCATTTTACTCGACCTAGAATTTCAATCAACGGATTTCAATCATCGGAAAAACCCGATGATGCGAGTGACGTCATTTAATGAGCTCATTAGCATAATTTATGTCCGTGAAATATACAATAGAGTTTTATTAGTGATTCACGCCTGATCGGTATAGCGCCACCAGTTATATGCCGACCAAATTTTAATTTAAAAGTGGCCTCCGATCGGCAAGCTCAGTGGCATACCCCTGGTAGAAGTCCCAAGTATGCAAATGATCTCACTGAATACAATGTCATGCTCTACCACACATCTACCCAGTACTCAACAACGGAATAAATCTCATAATCCTTATTTGCATACTTGGGACTTATACACCATACCCTTACCCAATCATTGCTCGACTGAAACGTGTTGCATTATTCATGTTACGATCTGTTATACACAGCACTTATAAAACTCGCCCATTGCTTGTGTGGTGGATTTCGATCCCGACAGGAGCATGCGCAGATGCGATTTTTGTGTAAGTGGTCTGTGATTTTGTCAATATTATATTTTTACTGTGATTTGTCATTTGTCGATCTGCATTAAATGCAAAAAGTAACAACGCCCCCGGCTGGACTCGAACCACCAACCTTTCGGTTAACAGCCGAACGCGCTAACCAATTGCGCCACGGAGGTGATTGTTTACTAGGCTGTTTTGGTTTGTCATGTTCACCCGTACACTTCCCCGTACACTTTCTTGCAAAGTCGGGCATCGTTTTTTCTCAAATGTTGCTTGCATATTGCCGTTGCTGTCGCCTTTAATACATGTGCTGTCAGTTGAACTTGGAACCAACGTTTAATTTGAACTGTCTATTTTCAATAAAAAAATACTCCAATACGGGAAAAAATCAGAAAAGCTCACAGACAACAAATAAGAACATCATTTTACTCGACCTAGAATTTCAATCAACGGATTTCAACCATCGGGGAAACCCGACGATGCGAGTGACGACATTTAATGAGCTCATTAGCATAATTTATGTCCGTGAAATGTACAATAGAGTTTTATAAGTGCACAGCGAACATGCAGCGGGATCATAGGTTAATGCAATGATAATTCTACATTCCCGGCAAACACTCTGTTCAAAGGCTCAAAAAGTGGACTTGTTTTAAGCATTTTTTTGCAATTCTGAGGTGTGTGGATCGTGTTTCTTTATCAAATTGGTTAGAAATCCATCCATTTTAGAACATCTGAAATTTAAAGTGGACCCATACAAGTATGATGCCAAGGGCATATATTTTGCATGTAAATCCAATACAAAGGTTCAGAAAATCGACCAAAATACGACGTCATGACCATTGCTTCGGGACAAAATGGCGCGGTACCCCCCCCCCTAGAAAGTGATCATGGTGTGGGATGCCTGAGTGATTCTATTGACAGACAGCGTGATCAATACAAAGTATGAACCTTTGTATTTCAAACAATACATTTTTGGATTTCTAGGTATGAATTATAACGTCATGACAGGTAATAGAGAAGGAGGCTAATCGCGACACTACTCAAACAAGATATGTTTATAACCGCCTATTCATTGCTAGGCTTATAGTTAACGTCGTAAGAATAATCCTCCTTGAAGTGGCCTTTAGAGACTATTGTTTAGCCGCGATCGACCTCCGTGCTCGAGAGGATTTGATGACACTTGTTTATCATGTCTATAGAGGCCTTGCACGTGCTTCGGTCGGCTTTACAGAAAGGAATCATCACGCGTCATTCACTGCAATGATGGCGTAATGCCTACAATCCATTCAGTTTATTCTTTGAATTGACGCGGGATTTTTGAAAGTGATGTAAACTCGCATGGATACAAATGGGATTTTTAGCTTCTTTTAGTTTTGGTGAACAAAGTTCAGTAGTCTGCCTCGATTCTGCTGTATGTATCAGAAATGTAGCAATATTGATTCAATATTACATTTTTCGGTCAACTTTGGTCACGATCATATCATCATAAATCGGTACGATATATGAGTAAGTTTATTTTGAACTATGTCTGAATTACAGGAAATTGCAGGAAATATATGAAAATAACCAAATTGTCGGACTTATTTCTTAAGAATTCACAGTTTGGGAACCAAATTTCCCTAAACAGAATGACGTGTTCAATAATTCGTAACTTTCCGAATATACCGCCGATTTCGGTAGAAGTTTCGCTGAAACGTTCGTTTCCTTGAGATCTCTTTCGGTGGTGTAAAATATTATCACGCAAGCTTACGAGGGACCAAACATCCATTGTCTTAATTAAGAAAATAGATTATGCCCCTCGTACGCATGCGTGATAAAATTTTACAAATAAAATCTAGAAACACTTTAAGTGTGATACGTACACGGGACGTCAAAACCACTCGAGTGTGGAGGTTGTTCGCGGCTATACACATGGCTTGAAAGGCCGATTCAAGGAGGATTATTCTTACGATATACAATAGGGTGGTAATTGATCATGAAAGAAGGGAATAGGATTAGAAATAGGGCTAATCTGCGATTCAGCTCCTCTATTACCTCATGGCAGGTAATAGAGGAGGAGGCTAATCGCGACACTACTCAAACAAACTATGTTTATAGCCGCCTATTCATTGCTAGGCTTATAGTTAACGTCGTAAGAATAATAATCCTTGAAGTGGCCTTTAAAGACTATTGTTTAGCCGAGATCGACCTCCATGCTCGAGCGGATTTGATGACACTTGTTTATCATGTCTATAGAGGCCTTGCACGTGCTTCGGTCGGCTTTACAGAAGGTCAGAAGTCACAAACTGGTCCAAAAAAAAGTTTCACTTCTAATAATGTTGAGAAATGCACCAATTCTGATTAAACGGGACAAAACTTAAGTTTTACATACTTAATGACCAACAAACTATATATTGTTGGAAAGCTTAAGATTCAAGGTTTTTTATTTTTGCAAAAAAAAAAAAAATTATACAGGGTGTGTACAATTTTTACAGGGTGGAACATAAAAAATTTGATCGTTTTTGCTCCTCACAAAATAGTTTGATAGTTTGTACAATTAGGGTTTAGCTGAAAATTGAAAATAGTCACCAAAATCAGAACAACCGCAGAAGGTGCTACCAAATTTGCTAAGAATCATTTGCCCAAAATGTACACAGGAAAAGTACAGGGTGTCTAAAATTATGATGAAATAATGCATAAAATGAATGTTTGTATATAATATTCTATGAAATTTAGTTTGCATGGACCATTTAATTTAAAAGAAAATGGTTATCAAAATGAACTACATGAATATCGTTAAAGTTCCTTTTGTTTTGAATACAGGGTGGTCCAAAATAGGTCTAAATAGCAAATTTTTCATAAATCTATGAACAATTCTGTGAAGAAACACTTCCGGCTTTTTTAGTTAAATGTTTTACTACCCAGGGTAGAAAAGGACTGAAGAGTCACACAAATGAAATAGAGAGACTGCGATTTGGCCATTGTTTAATCAATAAAATGAATAAAACTGTGTATTTTTTACATTAAAACACTCCCTGAATTGAACATCATATTCTAGTAGAGAATGTCTAGATAACAATTCAATATTAGTATTCATAGTAGCAGGCACATGTTATTAACACATATGAGAAGTTTGAAAACTTTCCTATGTATACTTTTAAAATGGCATCAATTTCAAAAGTTCTAGTTTCCCGCTATTTTGTGTACAAACCTATGGGCGCCTCATCCACCGGCTCCTCATCCACCGCTCCCACCCTTGACTCACTCGACGTTTAGATTGATAACTTCACTGTTGCTAAACATGTGGCTTTAATTTTTTTTGACAACTTCTATTTAAAATAGAGACACGTATCACGATTTTAAGGATTTTTTGAAACGATCCCACCTTATTTGATATACCTATTAGTGACCTGTGACCAGAAAGGAATCATCACACGCGTCAGTCACTGCAATGATGGCATAATGCATACGATCCATTCAGTTTATTCTTTGAATTGACGCGGGATTTTTGAAAGTGATGTAAACTCGCATAGATACAAATGGGATTTTTAGCTTCTTATAGTTTTGGTGAACAAAGTTCAGTAGTCTGCCTCGATTCTGCTGTATGAATCAGAAATGTAGCAATATTTGATTCAATATTACATTTTCGGTCAACTTCGGTCACGATCATATCATCATAAATCGGTACGATATATGAGTAAGTTTATTTTGAACTATGTCTAAATTACAGGAAATTGCAGGAAATATATGAAAATAACCAAATTGTCGGACTTATTTCTTAAGAATTCACAGTTTGGGAACCAAATTTCCCTAAACAGAATGACGTATTCAATAATTCGTAACTTTCCGAATATACCGCCGATTTCGGTAGAAGTTTTGCTGAAATGTTCGTTTCCCTGATATCTCTTTCGGTGGTGTAAAATATTATCACGCAAGCTTACGAGGGACCAAACATTCATTGTCTTAATTAAGAAAATAGATGGTATGCCCCTCGTACGCATGCGTGATAAAAGTGTACAAATAAAATCTAGAAACACTTTAAGTGTGATACGTACACAGGACGTCAAAACCACTCGAGTGTGGAGGTTGATCGCGGCTATACACATGTCTTGAAAGGCCGATTCAAGGAGGATTATTCTTACGATATACAATAGGGTGATAATGGATCATGAAAGAAGGGAATAGGATTAGAAATAGGGCGATTCAGCTCCTCTTCTATTACCTGCCATGATTACCTGCCATGCTTAAAGTAAGTACACTTGGGACACTGCTAAATCAGTTATTTGGCGGGAAATTTGAATTGTTTGTATGAGACATGTGGTAAAAAGATTGCATAACATGACCCCAGAAGCAGGTAAATCCCAATTATTTTTTGCATAACTATGATACCTAAGACAATAACTTTAATCCCTGTGTAATTTGAAATATGTATTCTTAAACAGCTAAGAAAGTGTAAGCAATCTCATTCGTTCTCAGAGAAATTGGCGACATTTAGATGAGACAACTTAACACGGGGAGGTGGGGATTACGTTTTAACAGTGCGTCCGACCTTCACAATGCGTGGTTTGCTCCATAACGCGCACTTCTACAGTGCGTCTTTGGCGCCTTTCCTGCGTTTATGTTGGCGCCGCGACGATTACACATGGTGTACTCATCGCATGGGATTGGATGGAATGTTTGTGGGTTATTCGATCCTAGAAGGGGTAAAAATTGTCAAATGTGGACAATAAATTGCACTTATTTCTTTGATAAATGTCTTCAGTATGATTGTTTAAGAATGAGAATAAAGGTATTGTTTTTAGACCGTACCCGTGTTATATTGTCTGACATAAATGCGTTCGGTAGTCACATAATTCTAACAGTTTGAGGAAATTTTATGATCAGCTCCTCTTAAAATCCTCACCATTATTGCTTTACATCCCACAACAATTTATTAAATTTGTTCTTTATCCGTTGTCGTTTTCTATGGTTTATCGTTGCGTGTTTTCCTTAATAAAAACTTATTTGAGATGGTCCCTTCTTGTTTGTCTTAAGGAATTCAGATCTCAAAAAGAGTGTCAAACAGAGATTATTGTGTGTTCTTACTATTCACCAAGTGCTATCGGTTTCAATGCTTGCATTGTCAAGATAAACGCAAATGAATCAATATACCCATATTTCAACTTATTACATATCCAGCCAAATATTGACATATTTCAGGCAGTGTCCAGAGTGTACAGGGTGAGTCAAAAAGAAGTTTACCCGGATTGGTGATGTTTTAAACAACAACAAAAAACAAATGACACTCGAGAGTTTAGTAAAGCATATATTTAACAAGCATTCTCTCCTACTTATTAGGAAAAAGAAATGACACAAATTGAGCATTGCTAATAGGAGTTATGTCTATTTCAATAAAGGTACTCATTTTGCAAGCTGTCCACGGAATACTTGACCAAACAAATGTAAAGTATGCATTTTAGCTGCATACTTCCCTATTGACCGAGATTGGTGATGTATTTCAAAACAAATAAATGACACTTAAAAGTTCAGTAAAGCATTTATTTACCAAACATACTCTGCTGCTTATTAGAGAAAATCAATGAAGCAAATTGATCATTCCTAAGAGAGGTTATGCCTGTTTTACTGAAAGCGCTCACGTTTTGTCAAGCTAAAATGCTTACTTTACATATGTTTTGTCAAGTATTCCGTGGACAGCTTGTAAAATGAGTACCTTTATTAAAATAGGCATAACTCCTCTTAGCAATGATCAATTTGTGTCATTCTTTTTTCCTAATAAGTAGGAGAGAATGCTTGTTAAATATATGCTTTACTGAACTATCGAGTGTCATTTGTTTGTTTTTTAAAACATCACCAATCCGGGTAAACTTCTTTTTGACTCACCCTGTAGTTACTTTAATCTAATGCTTTAAAGTATGTTGATGACTTGACATTTGCACATAATGTTACTTGTTCAGAATATCCTTCTAGACTACTGCAGGCCGATCTTGATGAATTTACCAAGTGGGCAAAGGATAATAGGCTCAAGTGTAATCCCTCCAAGTGTCAGGCCCTTCAGGTATATTTTGGCAAAACTCCACTGCAGTGTGATTTAAGAATCGGTACCGATCCACTCCCCTGCGTTGATGAAGCTAAGGTTTTAGGCCTGGTTCTCCAAAACGACCTTAAGTGGAACACACAGGTTGACAATATGCTTAAGAAAGCCAATAAAAGGTTGTTCATGCTGCGGACCCTCAAACGTTTTGGTTAGCAGCAAGGAGCTATGTGTAGTATACGGTGGCTATATGTAAGACCGATTCTTGAATACGCTGATGTAGTTTGGCACTCAACTATTTCTGTCAAACAATCAAAGGACTTGGAATCCATCCAAAAAAGGGCTTGTAGAACCATACTTGGGAAAAAATATGAGTCTTATGATGAAGCCTTGGGTAGTTGCAATTTTGACACCTTGTCTGGAAGAAGGGAGCAGCATTGTCGTAGATTTGCTGAAGGGCTTGAGAGGACAAAATATCTCAGTCCTCCCTCCTACCAGACTGGAGTGTCATGACAGATCACTTCGTAATAGTGGCAACTTGACCCAATTTCATTGTAGGACTCAGCGTTTCCAAAATAGTCCTGTTCCTTATTTTGTCAATATTTTAAATGATTAGGTACCCATTATCTCTCACGACTGGTCGTGCAGCTTTGTTCCATGATGTGTGACATTTTGTTGTTTCTTAATTTGTGTACATTTTATCTTTAATATTTCTTTATCTGTAAATTGTGATTCAATCCTACAAGTGCAATATTTTGATGTTATTAATGTGCATTTTTATATCGTAATTTTAATATTGTATATTAGCATGTAATTTGGCCTGCGGGCCACTAGATGCTTCTGAATAAAATACCAAAAATAATAATAATGCTATGACGACGTCATAATTCATACCTAGAAATCCAAAAGTGTATTGTTTGACAGACAACGGCTCATACTTTGTATTGATGACACTATCTGTCAAAGGCATCACTCATGCATCCCACACCATGATCACTTTCATTATTTATTGAATGACCCTCGTATGTTGGATTCAACAGTCGCTCCGAAGCTACCTTGTACTTTATTGTGTACGGGAGACTTATTTCGAGGATGGTGCCATTATATCTATTAGGCTAATGAAATATGATACCAAGTTTCCCGTTTCATATTTTTAAAAGAGTCGGTAGGTGTCTATTTCATTATTACCTTTTGATTCGTATATATTACACCTTAATTAACACTTTAACACTTTGAAAAACAATTAAGGAAGCATTTGTAGATGTGTTATTGAAAATGTCAACAAATCTGTCTGAAATATTGCAACGTCAATTACATCTGAAATCTGAGTTGGTATGCAAACAATTTCATTATTAACCATTAGGCTATACCATGACACCACTGCCATTAAAATCTCTTAAATCAACAGGAATATATGTCTGGTATTTTGAGCCACTAAAAGTTGATTTTTATTCAAGTTTGTCAGAAAATGTAATTTTTGCACAAAATTAAGTTTTGGTAAAACTGAAAAGTTAGGTCGGTAGGGAAACGGGAAACTGAAACTTTCATTATATGAGCCTTAATCATAGTATACAGATTTACTAATGGTACAGGATAGTACATATATGGGTAGTTATGTTATACAGTACTTAATAGGCCTACAACACTACACTGCATATGTATATCTGTGTAGCATAATCTCGACATTCCTCTTCCTTCGTTTTGACCATCCCTAGAATTCACCCTAGAAATCATCAATCATGGTACGGTGGTGTTCCCTCCGTTGGTGGTCATCATTGCAGTTGGTTTGTACTGCTGCAGAATGCAAATGAAATATATCATGAGTAATATATCATATGAATGGTTATGTTGTTGCTATTGCTAATTAAATTAGCTTGTTTCAAGAACATTCAATTCTCAATTGGTCGGATTGTAGTCTTTGTCAAAGACACCTCATGCAAGCACCGAAGGCGCGAGGCCTATCCCATTGGAATGGCGAAACACGCAGCCAGATTACAAAACTAATATCACAGTTTGCTTATTTATCAGCCGATTTCTTTCATCTTTTGGGAGAATAAACTAGATTGGTAACGCATTATACAAATAACAAATATTCTATGGTTCAATGCACGCCTCGACGTTAAATGGCCGTTGGAAATCGTGCACAGTGTGTTCTGTATAATTGTGTTTGGTTCCAATGTATACGCTACTTGCACGCAATCGCCATTTTAGAATGAAAGCGAGGCTCTCCCCTCAGCGCGCACGCCCAACCGCGTCACGCGTTGTACAAACCTGCGTGAAACCACGACGCAGTGTGGCGTGATAGTCCGTGATAGTGCGTGATGAGGGGAGAGCCTCGCTTTCACTGGTTCCATCTGTACCGACCGTGCAAGTAGCGTATAGCTCTAATTGTTCTCCTCTCTTTACCAAAGTACCAACATTCCCCAATGAAGTCGCTGTGGAGTCATAATGACCCAGTACCCAAACAGTCAACTCATTTGACCAACATTGTGTTTTGCTAAAATAATCCACCAATCACCCTAAGGCTTTTTTTTTTTAGTCTTGTAGGAATTTATTCCAAGGACTGTCTGTCGTCGTGTATCACTATATTTTCATATTATGCTCATGCGTTGGGTTAGTCTAGGCAATGTTGTGACCGTGCGAAAATTTTTGACGTGCGAAAATGTTTGACTCCCCCCCCCCCCCCCCCCCCCCCCCCCCCCCCCCCCCACTTACGTGAAATTCACGAGGTGACTGACTTGGAAAAAATTTGGGGCAACCTTTTACCAGAAAAAAAACCTAGCTACGCCACTGCTTCCGGTAAAAAATCGTGAAAACGCACCCCCCTTGGGCAAAAGCTGCTGACGGCCCTGTCTTTATATTAAATTTGCACATGCGCATGCATACTGTCGTGTGTATATTCTGCGCAATTTATACGCTACACGACAGTCTTGTATATAGATTCGGCCAACTTAATTACCTTGTCCGTGACAGTCACAGTAAATGAGCATGATGCCTGGTTGCCGCTAGGATCTGTAGCTGTGGCGGTGACATTGGTTATACCAATAGGGAATACCCCGTTAGACACTTGCGTCATTTGCGGGATTGACGTGTGTATTTTGTAGGATACGCTTGGAGTTGTTGAGTTCCCATAATCATCTACGTATGTTGCTATGGCGTCTGGAAAATCGTAGGCAATGGTTTGCCCAGGTGTACCATAGATAACCTCATCGATTGGATGATTGCGTGGACATTGTATTAGTATGTTGTCCGATTCTGATAAAAAAAACAAAATTTGAGCGAGAAAGCCCAAATTAGCTGTTATGATTTTTTTAATTTTAAGCATACGTAGGCCTATACTGTAATATTATTGCAGCGCAATTTGCTTCGAATTAACGAGCGAAATTGTATTATTTTGTAATAATCCCTGCTAAATGGATTACGACTTATACTTGATGTGGCAATCATTTCGATCAGAGTTCAAGACTCAAAAGCGTATCAGAAATGTTGATTCTGAACGTTTTCATAGGCCTTTCTTATTAGGTAAATGGGGCTCCTGATCCATACCGCACGGAAGACGGCATTAAAACCACGTGACGCACAACGGATACATGATAGTGTGAGAATACAGTATTCTCACTCTTGCATATGTTATATTTTCCAGGGAGCGCCCTATTCATGATTTTTTTAGAAAGTATATTTTCTTGCAGATTTACCTTTTCAAGAATATATTCCAAGTTACAGAGCGATCTGATTCCAAAATTATGGTTTAAAGAGTGAAAATAAACTGTCAGGTCTGCGCGACAGAATATATTTATGATTTATGATCAGAAATGTAAATCTGCAAGAAAATTTACTTTCTAAAAAAAATCATGAATAGAGTGCGCCCCCTGCAAAAGATCACGCAATATGCCTTTAACACTCTTAACACTATACTCTCTTAATGTTAAAGAGTGAATGTTCACTCTTTTAGAGTGAATGTTCACTCTTTGTAAGAGTAGATCTATCACTCCTTGAAGAGTGAAAGTCACTCTTCTAAAAGAGTGAAAATATTTCAAAAAAGTGAGAAAAGAGTGACTTTTCACTCTATAAAAGAGTGAAATCCACTCCCAGAAAGAGTGGAAAAGAGGTTATTCTCACTCTAAAAGAGTTGACATTTACTCTTCTGTTGAGTGAAATGAAGCACAGTCACTCATACAGATCGAATTGTGGAGTGAACTACTACCTGTAATGAAAATGAAATAGATAAAGTCAGCTCATAGGTCATAAATTGTGGGTAAATAAATGGAGGAAATTCGAGAGAAGTTGTTGGGTTGTGGCATCAATCCGCACACTATTGATCTAAAAGGTAAGAAACTTGTTTTGGAGGGGATGGGGGATTGGTGCCGTTGTAATATGGCTGTCATTTATTTGCAAATATCATGGGGGTATCCGATATCCTTAAAAGGGGAGGGGGATACATGTAGGTTCTTTTGCATGGAGAATAACGTGGAATTAGTGCCGTTGTATGGGGGCTGTCATTTTCTTGTAGGGGTGTCATTCGGTAGGGGAAGGGGGAGGGGAGTACCAAGTATCATTGAAGGGGAGGGGCATAGGTTATTTTGCATGGAAAATAACGGGGGGAATTGGTGGGTGCCGTTGTAATGTGGCTGTCATTTTTTTGTAGCGGGTGTCATATCATGGGGAGGTCAAATAGGGGGTCAATATGTAGGGAGAAGGTAGAGGGGAGTTCCAAATATCCTTCAAAGGGGGGGGGGGCATAGGTTCTTTTGCATGGAAAATATCCTTAAAGGGGGATCTTTTGCATAGAAAATAATGGGGAATTAGTGGCGTTGTAAGGGGCTGTCATTTTCTTTTGTAGAGGTGTCCCAATTATCATGGGGAGGTCAAATAGGGGGATCATTCGGTAGGAGGAGGGGAGGGTAGTACCAAATATTCTTAAAGGGGGAGGGGGCATGGTATTTTTGAATGGATAATATCCTTAAATGGGGGCATAGGTTCTTTTGCATGGAAAATAACGTGGAATTAGTGCCGTTGTAGTGGGGCTGTCATTTTCTTTTATAAGGGATGTCCCAAACATCATGGGGAGGTCAAATAGGGGGGTCATTCGGTAGGGGAGGGGGGATGGTGAGTACCAAATATCCTTAAAGGCATAGGTTTCACCTTTGAAATGCAAAAACAACGATGATACCACCCATCAACTTCCTACGAGCGTCGTTTAACATTTTCTGCTACGAAATTATTTGCGAAATATAGGGGGGTTGCTTTTATATCCTTTCGATTCATTTCGATCCAATTCGACTTAAATGGGCAAATTTCTTCTCCGCAGTTTGAAACCTCATTCAAGGTCAGTTAAAAACTATCTACTAGTTATCTGGACACTTTACACATGTATGTAGGTGTCAATGATGTTAACTAAAGTAGGAAACACTTACCAAACGGGTTTAATATTAATAATTATAGAATTTCCGAAAATATTACGATTTGACACCAATTAATTTGAAAGTATTTTATAGCCCAAGTACTGATTTTGTTTACTTTTCACATTTGGTGCCATGGCGTGGCGTAACTAGACATTTTCATTTGGTGGGCAAGAAGATGTCAAGAATATTTTAAGGGAAGGCATTTTTATTATGAATTTTCAGCTAACTCAAACTCCTGCGCATTTGCTCCAAAAGATCACTATTTACGAAAATGTTTGCAATATACGACTATTTCCGGCTATAAATATAATGCTGATTTGCTTCAAAAATCAAAATCGACACGAAATTGGGATTTGGCAAATGGGAAAATTCGTATTAAGACCCCTGTTAAAACAGCCTGCTAGACTGGTACATGTAGTAATTTTCCTCATTTCATTTGTGGGGGTGCATGACGTGGGAATGGATTCTCAGCTCCCACCTCCCCGCTGGTTACAACGGTGACGGTTATACCTGCCTTTTTGGTGGACAAGTTAACTTGGCCACCTTAGCTTTCAGTTGAAAGGTCATGGGTCATTATTATTGTTTCAATTAGCTAGTGGTGACGTTAAACGTTACAATTATTGTATTTACAAAATAATGTAAATTGTATTATACATAAAGGAAGAAGTATTGATAGAAAAACGAATCTTATCTGTGGTTTCATGCAATTTGAGCTTTTTAATACAGCCGGCAGTAGACTTTTGGTATAAAATGCTAAATATCGCCAATCGCCGCCAAATTCAGATTTTCAAGGCAAAATTAGTATTTTAATGATATTTTATAATATATGTGTCTATAACAATAAATAAAATGGTGTTTTGATGGACATGTAGTTCAAATATCACATTTTAATAGTTTATTGAGTGGATAAACCAGACAGTTTCAATATTATTTTAACTTATGACTTCCAATGTAATGACACCCCGGTGGTGTAGTGGTTGTTTCCTCCGGCTGTGGTGCATTGAACCTGGGTTCAATTCTGCTGGGGACCACATATTTTTTTGTATAATATTGGTACTTTTTGATGTTCCATTATATTAATTACTTACAATATCATTAGTTTGTTTATTAATGAGACTCTTTTTTTTATCTATTATTATTTTTTACTTTTTTGGTTCAATGAATATGTCATGAATATCACGATTTTCTTTTTTTTTATTCGGCTGTTGTTATGAACTTCATGAACTTATACAGTGTATTTATTCGTGATTTATCTTTACAAAACGATTGACAAATTATCCTGGCGGTCCCAAGTTCGCGCCTTGGGAAATCCAAGTTATTTTGTGCACTTTTAAATTTGTCATTGGAATTTAAAATTAAATTATAAATAATGATATTTTTTCTTTCAATTCTTTTTCTTAACTTCACCATAATGATATAGGCCTAGCTCACAAACGTCTCGGTGATTTCCTTCCAGAAACAACACACTGTGATCCTCTTGCCAACTTCCACAAAATTCAACAGATCCATTCCAAGTCCCCCCCCCCCCCCCCCCCCCCAGTTTTTTAGAAGACCTTGTTACAAAACGATTGACTATTAGTATTATAATAATTATCCTGGCGCCCCGGGAAATCCAAGTTATTTTGTTGCATTTTTGAATTTGTCATAAATTACGTTTTTCTCGTAATTAATAAACATTGGAATTTAAATTAAATGATAAATTATGATATATTTTCTTTCAATTTTTTTTTCTCCATAAACGCGGGCATAAACGTCACCACATAGGGCCTATCGCTCACATAACGTCTCGGTGATTTCCTTCCAGAAACAATACACTAGTGATCCTCTTGCCGACTTCCACAAAATTCAACAGATCCATTCCAAGTCTTCTCATTATCCTTTTGACACTAAAAACACTTGTCCACCCAGTTTTTTAGAAGACCTTGTTTTGTTACTTACTGGGTATAGTCTTTATGCAGAAACATTCATCGTATGTACCGCCCTTCTTCAGTTTAACCGCAACGTCGGTCATGGAGCCTCCTGTCTCGTCGTACGTCACCGGTGAAAAATCTCTCTTTTCGCTTGTCTCCTTGCCGACCTTATCTTCAACACAATTAGCTGTACTCCTGTACATCGTTGTACATGGCAAGCATGATGGGGAGATCCGACTATACTTTTTAAGATTGTCTGGACAAGGTGGATCTGTATTAAATGTTATTATTTGGAAAATATTAACTGTTTATCGAAATACAAGTGAATACCCCTAAATAAATTCGGTCACTTTTAAACTGAAAAAGGGCTGTCACTTATAAAGCCCTGTTATTGTATTCAAGCTTTTTGTATCGCTGAGGATTTAATTTTAATGCATTGTTATTTGTAATTGTCCATTTACTGTTACACAGTAATGTCCCTTGTTAAATGTAATCTCAACCCACAATGACCGATCAGCTCAAACATGGGTGAAAACTTCGCCTTCCCCCTTGCCCCCCCCCCCCCCCCCCCCCCCCCCCCCCCCCCCCCCCCCCCCCCCCCCGCTTCGGCGCGTATTAGTTTCAATGTTTCATTATTCAAGCTGAACAAGATGTCTTCAGGAAAGTTTTCCATGATCATTGGCGCGTATTCTTTCTACAGGTTTCAAGAGTATAATGGGTCTCGAACCACGCTAAATATTATGTGGGGTACGTTAACTACTTCATAGGCCTACTGGACCTTTTACGTGTTAAAAATGCCAATTTTTGCGCGCTTCGCACGTATTAGTTTCAATGTCTCATTATTCAAGCTGATCAAGATGCTGGCTTCGGGAAAGTTTTCCATGAATATTTTAGTTTAAAAACTGAATATCTTTCTACAGGTTTCAACATTATAATGCGCCTCGAACCACACCAAATAATTTATTATGTGGGGACGTTAAAAACGTCATACTGGACCATTTAGGTGTTAGAAATGCCAAATTTTGCGCGCTTCGCGTATTAGTTCAAAAACTGAAATATTTTTCACGCTTCTGCAGGTTTCAACATTATAATGGCTCTCGAACCACATCAATTTTTTAACTATTAGGCTATGTGGAGTACGCTTAAAACGTCATACTGTACCTTTTTAGTGTTAAAAATCACAATGTTTGCGTGCTTCGCTCATACTAGTTCCAATGTTTCAACATTTAAGCTTAACAAGATGGCTTCAGGGAATTTTTCTGGACCATTATAGTTCATATACTGAAAATATTTGATATTCCAGAATTAACTAATGTTTATGATGAACCAATACCAATGAAGGGAGACGAAATATTGGAAGTGGTAGGCCTATGACTTTATAAATGTTTGAGAGTATTCAATTAAACAACACTAATATGAACTCCAAGTTAATTGTCTCCAGACCGTAGAATAAATACCAATACAATTAAATTTGCAGTAGCATGCAAATCGCTGGCATAGCGAATTTATTATAAACAATTAATTGAACTGCTGGATGGTAAGGGATTCAAAATCCTTCAAATACAACATATTAAATATGAACTTCATCACTAATTAAATCTGCATTGTTATATTGTACAGTTCATTGACCTTCAATGGTCAGCCATTAAATGTTCTTGGCATAAAAAAATGTCAAATGCAGAATTATACAGTTCAGAGACCTTAAATGGTCAGCCATTAATTGTTCTTTGGATGCATTTAAATGGCCTATTGTATTGCATAATACACTTCATCAAAGACCTTTATTGGACAAACCTTCAAGGCAAGAAGGCTATAAATTGGAATTCATCCTTAGATGAATTTTTTGGGGAAAAACTCTGTTATTTATTGTGTATCAAATGTATGTAGGCCTACGCTTATACAAACATTGGAATGGAATTTACAAGAACGGGACAAGAGGAACAGCAATGTCCCAGCTCCCCAGAATTTGGGAAGCCGTACATTAATTCCACTAATTCAAATACACACTAATTTGTAATTAAATTTTATTGGGCCTTATTCAAATTTTTATAATTTTTAACTCTTTGATTTTCTATACAGCGCCCAACTTAATATAGCCCACCGCGAGACACATTCCGAATATATAAACTGAGCAAAGAGGACAACAGCGCTCCACTTCCCAAAATTTGAGAAGATTTTAAATATATATTGGAAATCATATGACTGGGCAGGAGGAACAGCAATGCCCCACTACCCCGAAACTTAGGAAGATTTTATATTGATAAGCGCTAATCATGTAACGCTATTTCAATACCATAACTCACAGACACGGGGCTATCTAGCTGAAATCAGAGGGAACACAAAACATACAAAACAAAAAACAAAACAAAAAACGAAACAAACAGAAAGGGAGTGAATGGGTGGGTTTAAATTAAAGATGAACTTGCTATGCCAGCAAAAAGCATAATGACTGAGTGGGGAAAAGCCCACTGATCAAGAAAAAACCTAGATGAGCGTCAGTACACAAGTACAAAGCAAAAATTCGCGGGATAGCCGGAAATGGATTGTGTGTGGTCAGAGTCATAGAAACCATAAACAATGCACATGCGCCAGAAAGTAAATAATCTACCGCTGGATACAAATTAGATTAAAGGTATATTATGTGATCTTTCCAGGGAACGCCCTCAACATCGAAAAAAAAATTGAAAGCAGATTTTCTTGCAGATTTACATTTCTGATCATAAATCATGCATACATTCCGAGTTACAGGTCGATACGATTCTTAATTACTTCAAAATCATGGTTTTAGAGTGAAAATAAACTGTCGGAATTCCGACAGTTTATATTTTTCACTCTAAATTCACTCTAAAACCATGATTTTGAGGTAATTAGGAATCGTATCGCTCTGTAACTTGGAATGTATGTATGATTTATGATCGGAAATGTAAATCTGCAAGAAAATCTACTTTCTAAAATAAATCATGAATAGAGGGCGCTCTCTGGAAAAGATCACATAATATGCCTTTAATGTAGATTGTATCTACGTGAATCCTTATTGTCTCCAGACCGTAGTATAAATACCAATACAAGTAAATTTGCAGTAGCATGCAAATCGCAGTCAGAGACCTTAAATGGTCAACCATTAATTGTTCTTTGCATAAATTTAAATGGCCTATTGTATTGCATAATACACTTCATCATAGACCTTTATTGGACAAACCTACAATACAAGGCAAGAAGGCTATAACTTGGAATTCATCCTTAGATGAAATTTTTGGAAAAAACTCTGTTATTTATTGTATATCAAATGTATGTACGCTTATACAAACATTGGAATGGAATTTACAAGAACGGGACAAGAGGAACAGCAATGTCCCAGCTCCCCAGAATTTGGGAAGCCGTACATTAAAGGTAGATGACCCGATCACATTTTCGTAACACAGAATTATTTCAAACATACGGAGATTTTCATATCATATGAAAGCTCGTATTTTTCTCATCATCATACTGAAATTTGACGGCCTAAATCGGTATAATTACGGAGAAATCGATGAAATAACGTCGAATTACCGCGAATGGTGGTATACCACCGATATAGTTTGTGTACTACTCAATGGGTACAGTTCACAGCATCTTGTGCGTGTAAAATAAGAACCATTAGAGCTATGCAACTCAAACTTTGGAACACGACTTTTTTAAGGATGACCTTTCATGTAGAATAGAAAACTTCAAGTTGAAAATCGAAATGTGATCGGGTCATCTACCTTTAATTCCACTAATTCAAATACACACTAATTTGTAATTAAATTTAATTTGGCCTTATTCAAATATTTATAATTTTTAACTCCTTGATTTTCTACACAGCGCCAAACAAGGACGCCAATTATAGAGGACTTGCCAACCCCCCGAATTAAGTAGAAATCAGAAAAATGCCTAAACTGGAAGACAGGACTTAAGGTGTTTGGTGCACGTAAGAACCTATTGAAATTTTTTGCTAAGATTGCGTATAAATGAAGTTCCATCGATGTGCAACTCATTTCTAAAATAAAAAATAGGGGTCACCGACTTCGTTTTTCCACGAGAATCATTTTAAAAACCACTTTTTTTGAGCAAAATAACACAGAGGTCTATGGGAAATACGGATTTTTTTACACGTTTTGCTTCATAGCAAAAAAACTAGATTGAAATGTTATGCCGGATTTGTTTAAAAAAGATGCGCAAGTATATGGCCTTTTTATTTATTAAATAAAAAATGGGGGTCACCGACTTACTTTTTCCACAATTTAACGAAAAGTGTCCTTTTTTTAGTGTTCAAAAAAGTGCTGCCGTGGAATACCGCGTATGACGCGAAAGAAAATTCGCTTCATTGCCTGCGTATTTATTTGTACGCGTATTCACAAACGCCCACCCACCGCGCGCACCCACCCACTACACACACACCCCCTATTACATTCATGACAATGATAATAGCGTAACCTTACCGGGGGCGTTTGGGTATCTCCCTCACAGGATCACCTTATTTTTTAGGTGTCAATCCGTCAGTGCTAATGAATACGGGGTATCCTAATAATAAAATGCAATATTTCGCGTCACGGTCATGTTCATCTGGCACCGTTTATAAGCTGCTGTGTAAAAGGGATGTGTATGATTGATTGTGTTATAATGGAGTGTTCAGAAATGTGGTGGGGATGGGGGGGGGGGCAACTTGCATTTGATCAGTGTCTTACCGGCCTCCACCCCCTTGACAAACCGGAAAACTCTCCCTCCAATTAGTGCAAGACTTTTATGCCCCCCGCCCCCCCCCCCCCCCCCCCCCCACACTCGGTTCAGATTTGTATCATAGGCGTAAATCCCGGGGTGAAGATGGGTGGGTGAATCGTTGGATCATTAGGAACAAAGCCACTCGCAAATACTATTCATCATATCAAGTGAACTTGATTGTTTACATTTAGCCCAAGATCACAACGTGGCGTATCCAGGGAGAGCATCAGGCCATGCCCCCCCCCCCCCACCCCCCACCAAAGAGTAAAAAAGAAAAGAAAAAGGAGGAGGAGGAGAAGGGGGTAAGTACGGTCATAGGCGGCGCAGATGTGGTGATGGAAGGGGGTGGGGTGGGGGTACGGAGTAAAGCGTTTAGTGAATTTTAACTGAACATTAGAACATGATTGTGTGCTCAAATCCAAATTACTTCAAAGATTCTTTTAATTCATTATCTCTATTAAGGAGAGGCCTACATACGTTTGATCAACTGCACAAAATGTTAAATCCTTTTAGGTTTACCCAATAGAAATACGTCTAGTTATCCGTACGGACGGGATGACATACCTTATATAAAATAAAATACCATACAAACGCAAAGTTAAACCCATGTGGTCTTGCTCAAATGGGACTTTAGTGCGTACAATGATTAAAGGTAGATGTTCTGATTGCTGGGCCGATTTTCAACTTGATGTTTTCTATTTTGCATGAAAGATCATCCTTAAAATTGTTGCATTCCAAAGTTTGAGTTGCCTAACTCCAATGCGCATGGTTCTTATTTTAGAAGCGCAAGGTCCGCCCTTCAGGCTTGCTTAGCGGACTCATTTTACAAGTTAGAAAGCTATCCTATTTACAAATGAAAGCTACGTTTCTTAGCCCATATCAGCAATCTAGAATGTTTAGTAAGTGCATGAGTAAGGAAAATAACCAACAGGGCGAACTAACCCCACACTACTCACGCCGGGGCAGGTTAGGCAAAGCCCTTACCTTTTGAATGACGATAAAAGTCAGTACCATCGCAGCTGTGATGTATTTAGATTAATGCAACATTTTTAATGACAAATAACTTTTACTTCAATTATTCAAAAACAATTATTCAAGATAAAAAATCCTTTGAGATGTATCCGGGTCTGAAGTTTTAATAGTTACTTTGCTATTATGACCAGTGCAACCAAATTACACCAGTCTGATACTTTTTTATCAGTCACGTGATGAGAAACACGTGGTGGGCGGACTAGCCCCGCTCTCCCCTAGTGCACAAACTGGCGGGTGGTTAACATGCACCTTTTGCAGTAATTCACCACATTTTAGCCTATAATTTCTAAATTGAACATTTCTGGCACAAAGATTTTACAGACATACGGTATTGATACAAATATGGGGATATATCTGATATCAAAATATCATGATGTGAAAAAAAATCATTAGCCAAACAAAAAGTGATCAGATCATACACCTTTAATTTGCATGAAACAGGCAATGATATTAAGCGTATCTCGGGGCGGGGTGGATTTGACCGGGAAGGACAGCTCAAACTACCGGGCTAAAAAGAAGTAAAGAAATGGAAAGAAAAGGACCGAAGGAGGAGAAAAAGGGGGAAGAAAGGGAAAAGGGGCCCATGTTTTTGTTTTTTAAACCGGCAAATGAAATTCCAATTTATTTGGTCTTCAAAATTGGATGTATAATGAAAGGGCTTCATAGCAGTATAAATAGACAAATGGAATTTCGGCGCATGATTTAATGATATAAAATAATAATAACCTTAGTTAATAAAAATGAATGACCCTGGGATTTTTAAATGTCTCTAAATTATAAAGGTTTATGAAAGTTTATCTGTAATGTCATACCATTTTGATTAGTTATAACTGTTTACTCCGCAAAGAGAGAGAGAGTGACAATATACTTTGCAAAACAAGACTAACCCGTGGTTTTTCCATATCATTTTTCTCTGTAATTGCCAGCCGAAGCCCTTCACGCTCTCTTCTCGAGAAGTATAATTGCAGGTTCTGATAGGTCGGCAATAGGGTATAATCCAACATCTGCTGAGAGGAGGGTACTGCATTATCATGTGCTGTTTGTGCAATCGTCCCGGCAATCATCTCCTAATAGTATTGACTCTTTTATTACTTCTCCCTGACGACAGAATAGTCCGCTAAAACGGATAATTTTCAATGAGTTTTCGGCCGGTATACTTCATTTTGAAGATTCCGCACGAATGTTTTAACGTTACACGCTTATACGCGAGCAATCTTGCGCGTGGTCAACTTGAAATATGCGCGCGTCTCACAGTTCACGCAATCGTGAATTTAACGCACGCGTAGTGAAAAGAATGTCGCTTTCAAGATTTCGACAACATTTCAGCTGAAAGACAGCGCGTATTGAGGCACCAAACCCCTTAAGCAAGAAGAGGATGATAATAGATAGTGTCACGGTCAGATAAGTGACATAGCGCCCTCGCTCGGTGAGATGTGTTCAGCACCGCGGCTGGTCCTTACGTAATTGCTGTATTTGATTCAGTTAGATTGGACCGACCAGTGATGAAGGTCGTATGTAAACGATGGATGATAAATATAGGATTGTGTTGTTTTTTGAGATAAATAAATGAAGCGAGTGCAGTCTACCTCTGATGTCTAATTCCCTGAGTGACAAGTAGAGAAGGATGAAAGAAAGAAACGTCACATCTGGTGGTAGAAACCGGGCATGATTGTTCTCTCACCGAAGTGGAAAATACACTGTTGCCTCTTGTTGGTGCACAGTACATGCAGTACATGCAGTACATGCAGTACAGGATTGCCGTTGTTTACATGGACAATGATTGAATGAACATGGCTCTGGACATTTTTAAACAAGCGACTGAAGGACACAATGGCCTTGAGAGCTAAGATGACGAAGGACAATAATATCTCGCAGACTGTTTATGGAAGGCTAACATTATGTATTGAATATGGACACCAATTTTGATTTATCCCGGTATGTTGGTTGTGAACGAGTGAGACATGTAGGCCTACCCGTAGCGGCACCGCCCCAGCATGCCCCTTCCCGACGCATCAAAGTAATGAAAAAGAAGAAAAGTGACTGTTCTGATGGATTATAATTTGTACTGATGTTGCCCAAGGAACGACGAACTACAGCGATTGTTTGCCGCATTGTCTCCAAAATAGGCCTTAAAAAGCCTACATAACACGGTACGACTGACAAGAACGTGGATGGTAGACTAAACAAGTATGACGCCCAGGTGAGATTGTCGCTTGTTACAAGTCCTAATTCTTCAGTGACATTTGGAATATTTGGATACAGTATTTCGTCATTAAACCCCGAGATGCAGGCAGCCTTTTCTGTTGGCATCCGTAGCTAGGCCTCGCCCGTGTACTGAACTGTCAACTTCCTGCCAAGACTGAGTGCCGAGCAAGCCAGGGTGTATCTTACCCGGGTATCTTACTGGTGAGAAGAGTCGACCGAATTTTGAGTGATTTTGCTAATCCGTTTGATAAATGCAACCCAGTCATCGGCGGATCCTAAAGGTGCGACTGATATGAACAATGAACATTAAAAAACACTCTAAAAATGTCATCACTATTATACGCATATTATCATATAAAATGTTGTGATTGATTATTTAGAAAATGTTTTAAAATGTTTAACAATGTTTGACAAAATTTGACCGTGCTGACTGACGAGACTGAGACGACCGTCGGTTAATTTTGAGTTAATCTGCTGAAGAGACCAGGTGATACAAATGCTGTTTCCTTCATTCGTGATATTCGGTTTACATGTAGATTTAAGAAGTACCGTAAGATGTAATTATAAGATGTGCATAATATGAAAATGTGTAAGTCTGAACCCTAGCTTTAAAATCCTAACATGTATGATGAGGCAGGTAATTGTGTATAGCGTTTTATGGGATGTGTAATCAAAATTTCAAATTCGCAAAAATGTTTCACATTTTTCTCTTCGCTTCAATATTTTATGCAGTGCTTTGGTTTTTGGCATATTTCAAAACCTTTTTATGTGATTTGAGCTTTACGCTTACTTTGTACAAAATTTCTGACAAAAATCACACAGCAAATGGTTTGGTGCGCTTTGCAGGTTTTATAAAAATATCGAAAAGGCAATTTATGTTGCTCTTGCTGTTTTCAGACTGTAGGGTAATTCAGATTTTCACAACTGGGCAGGGTCTTTTGCTGACCTTCACTGGTTGACAAGGGTCCTTGTGGCTTTATTCACTGTATCTAGCTCCGGTCAGCGGGTCAGCCTCCTTTTGTGGTTGTTCATGATCTTGTCTTAACTGGCTGGATTATGATCAATCTGGAGTAGTTGTGATTTAATAGACACCTTGATCATGTTGATGATATAATCAGTGTGTGGACAAAAAAATAATGGGCCATAATCAATGTTGAGTGTACAATGCAGCGGCAGCGTAGAAATTGTAGTTTTGATGATGTCCTGTATGAACCCTGGCGTGTTTTATATGTAAACCAAAATTGTGACTGCGCGAGGCCTATTAAAATGTGTACACATCCCATTCGTGAATAGTGTAAAGATTGGTTCATTTACTCGTTCAGAGCTATGCGCGTTGCGATTTCACATTTTTTTAACAAATGCACATGAAAATTGTAGTTTAAGATGGTAATTTAAGAACAGTAGATGATATTGCAGTTTAAGGATTTTTTGGGGCATGCGACCAGTGCGCGATCGATACGATTGGACATGTGAAATTAAAAGTGAAGCCAGCTGAGAGTGACAGCTGAGGTATTGGTATTTTTGATAACTTCTAAATATGTCTATATATCATGGGTGCATTGGTGCCAGGTATAGGCCTAATTCTCTTTTAATATTCTGTATGAAGTTCGCAAACCGTGTGAGTCACAGAAATAATCAAATTTGGGAGTGGTGAAACACTGAAAGGGCCTGCCATTCTTCCAAAACTAATTTCTTTTTCTAGTTTCTTAAACACAGCGGCAGAATCTTGTGAAGCAGAAACCAATTTTTTTACACCCTTGGACTACGAACACCTTGATAACCCAGTCTAAACCATTCGAAAAACCCTCCCTGAGCCTAGTTGCCGATGATAAAACTGGATATAAATCTAAAAGTGGAATCAATTTAGACAGCAACACTGAGGTAGGATAAATGCAACATAAACAATTTGCACTTGAACACCTTGACTGAGCAGGGATAATAATATCCTTAGTTACCGCCCTTTTTGCATGAAAATGCTCCATGCCCTGGGGTTCTGCACTTTTGACAGACATGTGGGAATTTGCACTGGGCCCCTTTACTGCACTGACCACGAGCTACTGTTAAACCGGAAGCAACTCCGCCCCCTTTGACTCCCCCTGCACCTCTACAGCAACATCATGTTCACACAGACTCCAAAAGAAATATGCAGGTAAATAATGTGACAGCACTCAAGCAAGCAATCACCAAATCCATTCACAGATGAATATAATGACATCATCAATATAGTAACAAAAGCTGTGATGCCCGACAAAATCCAACATGACATCGGCAACAGAACGCATACTGGAGAAAAGTGCTTTGCTCAATTCGTGGAAGATAGAATCAAAACAAACAATGTTAACGTTTGGGCTCCAATGAAAAAAAGTTAACCTCCAGAGGTGGTGCTCAAGCGGGACGAAAACAAGAACAAAGTGTGAAGAAAAAATCGTGGAACTCAAAGAAGACAGAGCATTGTTTGCTCATTTGTTGGTAGTATCCAAGAAATGAGATATTGATCTGAATGAAGCTGTATTTACTATTTGTCAGTTGTACCAAGAGCATTGTTTGCTGCAGACAGTTCACTCCTTTACACCGCATCAAAGAGCGACTTGCTGTCCCTTCTAGAGAGCCTGCCAGATGAGGCGGCAACACCTCAAGAAGATACTATTAACCATATTGTCACGAGATATAAGTGTGTTAGTGTCAAAGACCTGACGGGGAAGTCCTCCTTTGGTCTATACACTAGCGCGTTCAACATTTGATTGGAAGGTCCCTGGTTCAATTCCCGACTGGTGCTCCGAAATGTTGCTGGTATATCTCGTGAATTATATATGTTTAGGGCGGTACGTGACAATATGGACAATCAATTTGGAGATTTATAAGCGTGTTGCAGTTATTGATGCCATGTCAGATCTACAAAAGTTGGACAAACCAGAGAGTATCAAGACCTGTTGCGACTTCGCAGATCGCTTCATTGAACGACACTGTCGGAAGTATAACAGTGACTACAATGATCATGATGTTCACTTGGTTTTTGACCGTTATGACACTGGCATATCCTTGAAAGCTTCGACCCGTGAAAGACGTTTAGGTAGAAAACACGCTGTGGCTTACTATACTACTGATTCAACATCAATCGGCAAACTCAGTATGCAGCAATTACTTGCCCATGTGTCCACGAAAGATGCATTAACGGCATACTTGGCTGAGAAGTTGTTAGCACATGCAGTTACCAACAGAAAGTCTCTGGCAGAATCAAGCAAGAGCTATACACAGAGAAGCACCTGATCTTTCGAGTATTACGTTATGAAAAGCAGATACCAAAATAATTTGGCATTCTGTCGATGCTTCTGCAAATGGTGTTACATCTCTAGATATTCATTCACCAGACACAGATGTACTTGTTCTTGCAATCAGAAGATACCCTCGTTTATGTCCCAATACGTCTATCATAACAGGAGTTGGTCAGAAACATCGAGTGATACTGATTGAGCTTATCTACGCTGTTATGGGGCCTAAGAAAGCTGCAGCACTACCAGGGTTACATGGAATATCAGGGGCAGATGTTACCGATAAATTTGCTGGAAAAGGAAAGACCACATGCTTGAAAGTACAGTACTGCAGGAGCTTGATGAACATGATAACATAGTAAATGCCTTGTCAATATTGCTGGGGATCACCGATGAACAACAAAGTGCTTTATCCTGATATTGAAGCATTTGTATGCCAGTTGTATATTACCAATACAGACATGTCAGGTGTTAGCAGATGCAAGGTGGTGGTTCTACAAGAAGAAGCAAGCCCAATCAGAGGGATTACCTCCAACACAACCTGCTCTACAACCTGCGATCCTGAGAGCTCACTACCAAGCCATGATTTGGAATAACGACATCATCGCAAATCATCATTACCCGAACCACAGGGTTTTGGGTGGTCCTTGAAGATTGCAACTATATACCAGTCATGACTTCTTTGCCGCTAGCCCCGCAAGCAGTACTTGATCTGATAGAGTGTTCCTGTTCAAAGACATGATGTTCATCAAACCATCCATTGCAAATGCAGAAGGAATGGAGTGACCTGCGCACAGATCTTTGTATTTGTTGTGAAGCCTGCGAATCATGTGACAATTCAGGAGACACAGTAATTTCATATGAGGAAGTTGAGAACAGTGACTCTGAGGATGAGCTAGATTATTAAGTGGAACAATAGAGGAACTATTTCCATTCGGTCATCATTCTTGACTAATTTGCATACGAGACAGTACTGCAGAATGTGTCCTTTAAAACCCTAACCCCACTGCATCATTCAAAATCATCCAAAATAAAACTCCACGCATGTGCTGCTGATTTGGCTCGATGAAGTCACCTACCGCAGGCATATGTGGGCACAAAGCGCTGGGGACTTAGCTCAGTCAATAGGGGAACAGACTGTGGTGCGGATGGTCCTGGGATCGAATCCCGGGGGTGCTAGGTGATTTTCTGGGTCGTCTAATTTTCGCCCTCCCCCGATACACGCAAAAACATAGCCGCGGGAGTTAGGGTTAAAACACACAATTTTCAATGTTCCACAACCCTAACCCCACTGCATCTTTCAAAATCATCCAAAATAAAACTCTCCACGCTCATGCTTCTGCATTGGCTCGATGACATCACCTACCGCAGGCATATGTGGACGTGGGCACACTCCCCCCCCCCCCCCCCCCCCCCCCCCCCCCCCCCGATACATGTAAAAACATAGCCACGCCGGGATTTTGGGTTAAAGGAGGGGTCCTGCAAGCACCACATTGTGCATTATAAATTAGAAAAATGACTATCGAGTCCAACTTGTGTAATTAAACGAATAAAAAATGCCATATTTCAACATGCAATTTTTTTAAAAATTTGCGGCAATCGAAAGTCCCGATATCGACAAAGTCATAGTTATACAATGCACATGCGCACATGTTAGCACCTTAACAATGACGTCGTCGACACCGGGACTTTCAATCGCCACAAATTTTAAATATTTCATGTTGAGAGATGGCAGTTTTTATTCGTTTTTGTGATAAGTAGGATGTTTTGTTCTAATATGATTACGCAATTTGGGCTCGATAATTATGTTTCTAACAAATTATGTTCAATGTTGTGGTTGCAAGACCCCTCCTATAAGGCAACATATCACTCTACCTTTTAGTAAATAATACATCTTTATACTATAAATGATGGCAGATCATTGTCAAATTCAAATTCAAGATGGCATAATTACGACAAATCTGTGGACATTGATTTTGAAATACCTACATTTTATTCATAGTATTTATTCATTTGTTTTTTGTCGTCATAATAATTGTTTGAATGTATCCTTGAGATACCTGGCAGCCAATTTGAATTTTAAGACTATTTGTAACACTTGGGTAGCGTTTAGCGTTCATCTGTTGATTACCATCAATGTAACATATCTAAAAGGAGATATATATGAAACATATTACTCAACTATGTAAAATATGTTATTAGTCGAGTATAAAGGCATAAGGGCGGCCATCTTGAAACCTGATATGGCTGATATTAGGAGTGACCCATAATAATTCATAGTATTTATTCATTTGTAACTAATATTCACCATGATAATGATGAATTTGACGCCAAAACCAGCTTCATACGACACTTATACCCAAAATAATAATCGAAAATAGCATATTTTGGCGGCCATTTTGAAATCCAAGATGGCGGCCATCTGCAGCTTCTACATTTTTGCCAACATGGTTTTTTATGATGCCTAGTACCTTAACAACATATATAAATAGGTGGCACCTTCTAATCATTTACATCCCACGGGACCTTATATCACTACATAGTCCCCCTGACTACTGCGCCCCTCCCGCGTTTACCAGCGTATGATGACGCATTTCGAAAGTTTGAATTGAAGGGAGAAGGAGAGGCTATATAGAAAGCCCATAATTCGCCTTAACCTAAACTGAATATTATATTCAGCCCATGCCCCCCCCCCCCCCCCCTGGAAACCTAGACGCAGCAGTGCGAATAATATGGCCATATTTCAGGAGTTCCTGAGCCCGACTATTGTGTACCCCGATGAAAATTGAAGTATATACAAAGAAGGCATTTTTCCAAGCATGAATTGATGTGATCTTATGTTTGGGGCTAGAATTCTTCATGCAAAGTTGACCATCGGCATTTAACCCCTGTGAAAAATCTGAGGGATTACTGTCATTGACAAAACTGCTGGAATCAGATCTCTCCAAAAGTTGGCCAAAATCGATAAAATCGCCCCTTATGATTTTATCCTTTACAGACTGAGGAATATTGACGCCTAAGGGGCTACAAACGGAGGATAGGGCGTGACGGGAGGTAAAACAATTAGCAGAAACTCCTGAAAAACTGCTACTAGTATTACCACCGGTACTAGTAGAAGGAGCGTTACTGTTATTGACAGTATTTTGGAAAGAATTGCCTCCCGTCATAGCCCTACCAAAACTAATAAGATTATTGACATTATTGGAAATATCACTCTCCATACCATGCACATTAACTTGGGGTTCTACGCCGGGCATCCTCATGCCGAATCTCAAATCCGCCTGCTGCTGCTGAACTTGTTGTTGTTGACCAGAAATTGCAGAATTCTCCGCTGCTAAAGGCGGCGAATTCGACGACCTTTGCCCTCCGTTTCCGGCTGGCCTCTGACGAGCCCCGGATGACGATGACGTAGCTTGTGATGATGAGTCATGGAGGGAATCCCCGTGGGAAACCCCGCTGCTGCTGCCGAAAATCGCCGCCTCATCTTCTGCGCGATCCTAATCCAAAATACCTGGTTATTGAACTTCTTGTAGTTGTGGTTCTTCTGGTTGGATACTTGAAACGCTGAAATACTGAAGGAACTGCGGTATTCTGACGAAAAAGCTAACCGCGGCCCAGACCAACAGCTACATTTGATTTCTAGATAAACCAACCGACGGCGAAGCCACTGCATTGTTTCGCTGACCACGGCCGCGACCAACAACTACCGGGATGGATCTTCCCCGGTATAGCATCCAAAACCCGGGTGGTGAGAAACCCGGGTTTTGAGTAGACACTAACTGGGCAAAACCCGGGTTTTGCGCAACAACACCACAAGGCAGTGCCACTCAACTTGCCGATCTGAAGCTGGTGTCCCATTGTTGGTGGCGCTGTTTGTATCGTCTGCCATAGAAATCCTACAGCTTACGGGTACATGTAAGCCCCGTAAGGGTTATCTATGTCGTCTGCTTTAGGTATTCGAATTAATTGAAGTTTACAGGGAATTGTTCGGAAAATCCCCCCCCCCCCCCCCATGGGGCCGGTTTTGAGTTTATGATACCGCGTGCTGGAGGATATACACAATGCGCTCCCCATAGACGATACATGCAAAGTAGGAGGGGTCAAACAATCGGCTCTAACTTGAGTTATCCCATACGTCCATGACATTTACAGAGAGTGCTGGGAAAAGCTGTTTCGAACCGTTGGTGCGCTTTGGTAGTGTACCTTTGACCATATTTTATTGAAAAGCAATCACTTTATTTAATTTTGCCTGTTGTCATCACATACATGTACACTATATGAAAAATCAGGCGGGGGTGATCACATTGACCACCACCCCCAAGTTAAAAAAAGGGGGAGGGGGAGGGATATCCCCCTACCGGGATTTCCGCCCTACATGTATTAGGGCCGGACTCCCTTTTTCCCCTGCCTCTCATGTCTTAGTATAATAGTTGTACGAATTACAGGGACTCGACTCCCGCACTTAGACCCCCTCTTCAACATTGTACGAATAACACAGAGAACCCCTCTTCTCTTCAACAATAGCTGTACGAATTACAATAGCTGTACGAATTACAGGACAGGAAAATAAGGGTCTCAGGAACTGATTTTTTTTCTTCAAAAAAGGAAGTCTTGAGAACTGGCCTATAGGTCAATTTTGATTAGCAACAAATAAAAGATGAAAACAGACAAAAAATGAGGACAAACCGAATGCAATTAGGTGAAATGGCACATTGCTGAATAGTATAGGCTGAAATTCAGCTCGAATATAATTGAAAAAGAGGAAATCCGCTAAAAGGACTCACACCCCCTTAATATATAGGAGAACCCCGTGACCATCTTAAGATTCGATATACAAAATAAAATCTGGGTAATGCATGTGCACTACTAGTGGAATTCCTCCTCCCCCTCCTTCCGATCACAGGCATGCCACTCCCGCCCCAAATGTGGTAATCACAAGTAAAGACCGGGTGGGTGGGGGGGAAGGGTAAATCATCCAACATGCAGGCAAGTGGCCTTCCAAGGCTACACCCATTTGAATGTTGCGAATATTTTGGACTCTGAGGATATATAACCCCAGTGATATACCCATTCCTCCCACTCCAATATTGACAATTGACTAAACATCGAAAATTCGGGGGTTTAACTCCGTAGAAAGTCAAGTTTCCATACACGTGTTGTCATAAAAAAAACATCCACATTTTAATCTGAGTGCCACCCCCACCCTAACTTTAATTGTAAGTAGCCTACAAGTTAATCAGCATATAGGGCCTAATATTTACACTCACTCAACACACATCAGGAACAATTGCGAAATGTGTCTCACGGCCCATTGAACCATTCATTAATTCATTAAACAAGATAAACAATGATAAAACCACATTAATTTTAAATAAGAAAACCAATGCCTAGTAGTTTGCATGCATAGAAACAGCAGTCACAACAAGATCACTGATATTCCCCGCTATTCGCGCCCTTACAACAGCTGTACAAACAACCAGTGCCATGCATGAATTGCACGACGTATTTCTGCGCAAAACCCGGGTTTTGCGCAGAAATACGTGCACAAAACCCGGGTTTTGTGCAAGGCCCCGTTTTTGTATGCGAAATACTAGGGGCTTGCGCAAAACCCGGGTTTTGCGCAGACCCTAGTTTTGGACGCAGCACCGGCCCCGAAAATTACGGCCACGCTCACCACGACCACGACCAGCGGGACGATTAACACTAGAATTTGCAGCAGCTCGACCGCCTCTGCCAACTCCTTGTTGTGATATAGAATTGCCGGCAGGGTTCAAGAGGACTGACATCGCCCTAGCTTGAGAACGAGTTTGACGAATTTGTCGCCGAGCTGGGCCAGTTTGATCGGGAGCCTTCCTTTTCACTGATTTTGGAGGTATTTCAAAAGTATATTCTTCTTTCTTTGAGCAACACATAGCAGTGGCGGATACAGGGGGGGCGGAGGGGGCGGGCGCCCCCCGTAATTTTTTTCAATATACCTTTAACGTGTACGCGCCCCCCGTAAAATTTGACAATATACCTTTTTTGTGTACCACTTTACCTTTTTCAGAGACATAGGTAGGTTCCGTTGGTACATCTGCCACTTGTACCATGCGATTTTTTTTGCCGGTTTTGGGACAACCACATCGCTACCCACCCCCACCCCCCCCCCCCCCCCCCCCCCCCCCCCCCCCCCCCCCCCTTAGCAGAATTTGAGCTGACGGCAAACAAAATTGGGGACCTTTTACGATTTTTTGGGTTTCAGCCCCCCGTAAATTTTAATCCTGGATCCGCCACTGCATAGATTACGTTCTTATTATTTTACTATAAATATACGCACTACCCTCAATAGTCGAGAAATGGTAATAATTTTGCCGTAGATTGCCACATCCGGGTAATTTGAGTGTAACGCTATGGGAAAACATACAATATCTTGGTGGCATTTTTATGAAAAAATGCCGGACATTTCATCCATAAAATGCATAACACTTTGAAGAGTGGGACTAAGGCTACCGGCATACTTTGGGGATAGCATACCTTTTAAAAGGCTAGTCAGTAAGGTGGGGAACACCGATGTCATGCGAAATATGTGAAACTTCGTACTTGCAGATGGCATTTCTCAAGGAGAGTAGTTTTAATCACAGAATAAGTAATTGTAGCTGATACAATGTGTTTCTAGCTTTCCATTGATATCAAATATGTGGTATTTACCAGCCAAATAATGTGTTGAAAAGCACACCAAGGTATACCTTTAGATTTGACCTTTAGTAGGGGATGTACAGCAATGTACAGCTATGCACAGTCTCACGGTAAACTATAGGGGCATGTACATTCCATATGTATTTGTAGTTGGCGCGCATATTTAGTCTGCTAAGCAGCAGGATTGAATAGCGCGTGCAAGGGTCCCATTGTCATATCGATTGGCTGATATTACAATAGCATCTGAGACTAATATACCTAAAGAGATAAGAAGCACGGTACAGCTATTCATCGCTGTACACAAGGTCCGATGCGGATATTGTTTAGTCAATCGCCAATCGATTATCATCATTCAGTTTAATTTGTAGCACGACCTCATTATTTGAGTAAGCGCGCTATTTGAATCCAGTATTATCCACACGTTCATTACACTTTTTAAATAACCTGAACGCACTTTAGCATGGGATGGCTACCGACATACAGAACGTGATAGATTTCTAAAATGAATATACATTTATATCGCTATATTTTTGGCATTTCAGAAGAGATATGACAATTAAAACCTATTGGGTACATTCATGGGCATATACACAAGGTATTATGATAACAAAGTTCATGGTAATGTGTTTATATTTAACATGAATTGAGAAACAAATGTTATACTTTAATTCATAAACAAGTTCTCCAAGCCCGTAACCAGGTGGGGCGGGGCTGGAGGGGGGGGGGGGGGGCATGTACCTTTTTTGTACCAATGTACTTTTTTTGTACTAATGTTCCTTTTTTGTGAAAACGCCCCACCTCCACCCCCCACCCCTATTTTCCGAAAATCCCTCTTTCAAAGCATTTTTTCGGACCGTTTTGGACTAAAATATGTCCTAACCCCCCCCCCCCCCCCCCCCCCCCCCCCCCCCCCCCCCCGCTCCCAAAATAGTGTGAGATGACTAAACAATGGGGGGCAACCTTTTACGAGTTTTTGGGTACCAATGTACCTTTTCCAAAAAATACGCCCCCCCCCCCTAAAAAAATCCTGCTTATGGGCCTGAGTTCTTCAAAACATCACTTTTTTTAGTTTAATTCATAATGACAGTCAGTCGTTAGCGCGATCACTAATGAGAGATGAGCTCTTTCTGTTATGAGGATCCCGTAGATTCTCGTAGTTCATTCTGTTACATTAGATTCGAAATATTTAGGTGTACTGACGTTAGTGAATGATGATCGAAATGATAGAACCCAGAACGCTTGACTTAATAGTTGTCTACCTCTAGCCCATCTTACTGTATATGGGGCAAAGGTTCCAACAGTTTTGAGTTGACAGGTTTAGACAATATTAATTTGATTGTTAGCTTTCAGTGTATGTGTTATTTTTATTTCAAATAACATATGAGTCCCCAAAATTCCCCCAAATAACTCATTTTTGGTCGAATAAATCGATAGTTCACCACTGGCTCATTATCTATTGAACACGACGGTCGTTTCAATGAGTAGTCATGGCCGAGCGGTTAAGGCTATAGACTATAAATCTATTGGATTCTCCCCGCGCCGGTTCGAATCCTGCCTGACGAAATTTTGTTACAATAAGCGATTTGGTCTGTGTATTGGAAAATGGCGTATATTTTTACTCCGCAAATTTTCATTCATGGATGTAATCGTCTACCTCCAGAGTATATTACTGCATTATTTCCAAGATGTTTCACATTTTAATGTCGGGAACCTTATAACCTTTGACGAGTTTACATTTTACAAATGTGTTATTTTTTTTATGGGAGAAATTTGCTATCAAACACGATGATAATATGTGGTAATTGTGCCGGTTTATCGAAAGGCAGGAAATACTGTTATTATGTAAGAAATATATTGTTATATCAATTATCCTTTTTATTACCTGGAGTTCATGGGTTTTCTAAACCACAGTTCAAATTTTAGCCCATTAGACAATACCATGACGAAATGAGAATGGTTTGAAATAAGCCGCTCCTAATCTAATTGGTATGCACATCCAATCGGAGTGCGTGTCTTCCGCAAGAAATCGTGCATATTTCATTTCAGTGAACGCTTTTTGTGTGTACTAACGACTGAAGACTGGAAAAAATCTGTTTTCCTCACCCTACCCAAAAAAGGAGATGTCAGTGAATGCAAGAACAACAGAACGATAGCTCTTATCCCACATGCCAGCAAAATTTTACTGCACATCCTTAATGAAAGATTGAGACCACATCTCGAAAGAGAGCTTCCTCCAGAACAGGCTGGTTTTCGAAGCGGCCGTGGCACCAGAGACCATATAGCTAATATTCGCCACATCATTGAAAAATGCAAGGAATACAAGCGAAAGGCATACCTCTGCTTTATAGATTATGCCAAAGCCTTTGACTGCGTGAGATATGGTCCTCTCTGGATTGCGCTACAAACTCTAGGAGTCCCCAACCATCTAGTGCAACTACTGAAAAGCCTCTATGATGGCCAATTTGCTTGTGTGCGCACTGCTCAGGGAGACAGCGACTGGTTCAATCTCGGCCAAGGTGTGCGTCAAGGATGCATCCTCTCACCTACTCTGTTCAATTTGTATGCCGAGCACATCATGAGACATGTCCTTGATGGATGGGCTGGCGGCATATCAGTAGGTGGCTGGCAGCTTCACAACTTACGCTATGCAGATGACATCACACTATTAGCCACAAGCCAGGAAGAGTTAGGCACTTGCTAAAGAAGGTCAAGAATGAAAGTGAGAGCTTGGGCCTACGTCTCAATGTTGCCAAAACAAAGTTCATGGTCATCGGTGATGATGGAAACATTACCCCTCTTCTAGTTGACGGTCAAAATGTGGATCAGATCCAACAGTTTAATTTCCTCGGATCTCTCATCACTCAAGAAGGAGGATATTGTACAGAAATCAGGCGTCGTTTAGCTATGGCTAGATCTGCAATGACACAGCTCTCAAAAATATGGGCTGACAGAGGCATCACTATATCAACCAAGGTACGCCTGGTCAAAGCACTCATTTTCCCTATTTCAACCTACGGCTGTGAATCCTGGACACTGACAACTGCAAGCTGTAACAAAATTAATGCATTTGAAATGTGGTGTTGGCGCCGGATGTTAAGGATCACTTGGGTCATGAAGAGAACCAATGTGAGTGTACTTCAGGAGGTTGGTGTGAAGACAAGGCTACTTGGGCTGATCAATTCCCAAACTCTCTCTTACCTCGGTCATATTGCCAGGCGCAAGGAAACTGTCTAGAGAAGGTGATCATGCATGGCAAGATTGAGGGTGCACGGGGACGAGGCCGGCCAAGGTCAAGATGGTTCGACAGAATAAAATCTCTGGTTGGGCATCCTACTTCAGTCATTTATCGACTGGCTGCTGACCGACGGAAGTGGCATGTCATCACCAAAGTCACGAGCTGTCAGTCATGACAGAAAATCGTACCAACCAACAACGACTGACTGATGAATCTAAATACAAACTATGATATTTGGTTATCACAATTTATTGTTATAAATATGTTCAAGAATGTACCCAATAGGTTTTAATTGGCATATCAAGGTCTGTGAGTCGGTCACCATCCCGTACTAAAGGAAATTAAGAATAGTGTAATACACGTGTGGAAAACACTGGATCAAAAATAGCGCGCTGCTACTCAAAGGATGAGTTTGTGATACAGATTAAACTGAATGATGATTAAATCGATGGGCCATCAACTATACAATGTCGCATCGGACCATGGATCGCTGCACATGGCAGGTATGTACACAATCTTACAGACTCAATACCTCCGTGAGCAACCAATTAACAAAGAGGTTAACCTTTGGTGACACGCTTGTATGTTGTTGGCAAGTGGTTATATAACCTTGGTGTCAATCAAATATGTTGGAGACTTTCAATAACTGTTTAAGGGCGATAGAGGGCAGGGCACAATTTATACTTCTAATCTATGTGGCAAATCAACTTACAGTTCGAAGACAAATAAAAACAGCTAAACAGAGGATGGAAACGAGTGAAGCAGACGCCAAAATATTAAAAGTCAGGCAGGTTGAAATAACCGAGCAGAGAAGGTTGAAGTAACCAAAACAAAACACTGACGTCCGCTGAATTCAATCCGAAGAGCTGTTTAAATTAAAGATGAACTTGCTATGCCAGCAAAAGCATAATGACTGAGTGGGAAAAAGCCCACTGATCAAGAAAAAACCTAGATGAGCGTCAGTACACAAGTACAAAGCAAAAATTCGCGGGCTAGCCGGAAATGGATTCTGTGTGGTCAGAGTCATAGAAACCATAAACAATGCACATGCGCATGCGCCAGAAAGTAAATAATCTACCGCTGGATACAAATTAGATTAATGTAGATTGTATCTACGTGAATCCTTATTCAATTTGAAGCATATTATACATATCAACCATTTTGGTTGAAACTATACCCTTGACACTTGGCATTTTTCAGGATGTGACACAATTTATTTACATTTCCATCGTCATTGAAATTCACCTCTTCTGAGAGCTGTTTGTCTTTTTCAGACTCTTCTTGTTTGTTAAATGTGTTGCCTTTAAATTACAGTATTTTTGTAAAGGTCTTCCGACATGAAGGGTTAAATGGATCAATATTGAGCAATAAATAGAGATACCCATTGCAGCCGACGACGACGATGACGATACATGAACGAAAACACAGATTATTATCTGGAGAATACACACAGAAAAACTTATACATAACTTGTGTATTTGTGTCTAAAAACCTGGTTTATCAAAAACCTTGCTTTTCAAATCGATACACTTGGTTTATCGATTCGAAAACTTAGTTTTTAAAACCGACGCGCGCAAAACAAAAAATCAAACTCGATTATAAGATGTCGGGAAATTATTTTGTGTAATTTTTAGGCATTTTTCGAAATATTACAAACAACGCATTTTCAACCATTCCAAATCAAACAACAAACAAACAAAACCCACGGGTTGGTCGGATTTCATTTTGCGTCACCTAATTTGACATTCTTTCCTTGGTATTGTTTGCCATATAATAGCCAGTTGGACAAGCACACGATCCGTTTGATCTGCACGTACCGCCATGTTGACAGGGTTGTTTTAAATTGCTGCAATTATCTGAAATGTATCAAATGTATAAAGGAGCAATGTGATATAAGTTAAAGCATATTGCTAACATGGCTAAAGGTGTCGAAAGTCAACATGGAAGAGAGCATACGGCCGAGTGCATCAATGGCGCGTAACGGAGGAATAGCGCTACCTCGCTAGTTTAGTGATGTGATTGTAATCAAGAAATGCATTACTAAATTGTTCTGTAAAACTATTAAAATCCACCAAGCAACAATTTACAAAAAAAACTAGTGGATCCTCGCTAGCTTTAAAACAACTAATCTTAAACCCAATTAATTTAATTTCCCATTTTTCTGAAAGTGTTGTAGTTTTGAAATAACTTGTGGGATTTGTGAGACTTTCATTACTTGAGCATATTGAGTGTTTGGGGACCATGTCAAGTTGAACAAATGTTTCAAAAAAACAATTTCACAAACTCAAACACGAAACGATCTATTGTGGAGTCTTCATGACCTGTTTACACCGTACTCCCGTTGGTGTATATCGGGTATGTACATATGCAACCAAGTCAATAATCTCGCAAACGAAGCGGTCGATGCAAACTTTACTACTACAAGGCTCCAAGATTGATTTTTTATTAACCTTACATGAAATACACCATAAAAATGTGAACAGTGTTCCTAGAATGAAATTATTGTGCTGATTTCAAACCTGGTGAGTGTACAAAATGAATCTGTTGGGAAAGTAGTCAAATTAAAGGGATACTACCCGAATTATGTGTCTTTAATGAAATTCACCTATATAGGGCATTTTCATGGGATTTTCTCAATATTTTACATTTCTTTCTCAATATTTGCCCCAAATATGGTGCTCTGCACTGTTTATAACTGATTTAAAGTAATTATGTATTACATTAAAGGGGCATTACCCGATTTGATGGTACGCAAACCTGAAATTTGGTCAAAATTCTTGGTATATGCCTTTAATATTGACTCTGTTCTCTGATTGAATGATATAGGCCAAACTCTTGAACATTTCTTTAAACTTTAGTGCGGATTCCAAATCTGATAATTTTATATACCATATGCAGTGGCGTAAGTCAGTGGCGTAACAGCCGGGGAGCAGGGGGGCACAGTGCCCCCCCCCCCCCCCCCCCCTGAAGGTGCTCAGCAGGAAATTCAAACCTACCCACCAGGAAAATGGGGGAAGGGAAAAGAAGAAAAGAAAGGGGAAAGGGAAAGAAAAGAGAGAGAGAAAGGAAAAAGGGAGGAAAAATAAAAAGGAAAAGGAGAAAAAAAGGGGAAAGAAAGAAAAGAAGAAAGGGAAAGAAAGAAAGAAAGAAAATTTCGCAGTACAAAAAGCACAACAGTCAATTGTTGACTGTTGTGCTTTTTGTACGGCGAAATTGTGTGACCGTGCGAATTTTTTTGACCCTCCCCCCCCACACCCCCCCCCCCCCCCCCCCCCCACCCCCCACACACACACACACTTACGTGAAATTCACGAGGTGACTGACTGGGAAAAAAATTGGGGCAACCTTTTACGAAAAATTCCGAGACGGAATTATTCTAACCAGGAATTTTTTGGGCTGTTCTCCCCCTGACAACCAACCTCTGTTACGCCCCTGGGCGTAACCTGCGGGGGCAGAGGGCGGGAGCCCTCCCCCCCCCCCCCCCCCCCCAACCCCTTGGAACCATTGCCCACCCCCCCCCCCCCCAATGAATGGAAATAAGTAAAGCTGTAAATGAAAACACCAAATCGCGCGAATTCAGTCTTAAAATTTCAAAAATTGTCAGCTTCTGAGGTCCCTCAGACACCCCCCCCCCCCCCTGTCCGCGCAAGCACGGATGGTGCCGCTGGCGCGGCACTCGGATTGTCTTAGGAGCCCCCCCCCCCCCCTCCCCCATTTCAAGTCACTGCCCCTTCTTCCCCCCCCCCCCCCCCCCAAAAAAAAATAATAAAAAAAAAAATAAAAAAATAAAAAGTAATACCCGATTACGTTTTTTTAATGAAATTCATCTAGAAGTCATTTTCATGGGATACCGCCAATATTTTATCATTTATTTCTCAATATTTGACCCAAATATGATGCTCTGTAGTGTTAACAGGACTAGGCACGCCTAGTTGAGCTGGTCGGATATTTGAATGTTAAAAAATGTTTTTTATTGTAATATGGCAGAAATAATTATGTAATTTGGAAAGTGGTGTTATGGTACTAATTTTAACTGGAAAATATGATTGACTTTATTTGTTCACACAAAGTTACTTGCACATGTTATTCTTACTCTCTAAATGTAAAACGAGTAGAAAGAGTGGAAAAACCACTCTTTTACATTTAGAGAGTAGGAAGTGTTCATAAATACTTTGGTGGGGGAGGTTAAATATTTGAGCTTTGGACATATTTTTGTTCTTGATCACCCCCAAACATTATTTATTCTATTATATTTTTTCTCTTGATCCCCACTTTCCGTTGATTTTTTTTCGTTGATCCCCCCTGTATGTCCAATTAATCAAGTAATAGTAGATTTGACTGATCACGAAGCGGTTTTTTTCTGATCCCCCTCCATTTTTTCCAACCCTCCACCTATGTATTATGAACACTCCCTTTGATTTAAAAGGTACATCATTTCATTTTGGTTTGTTATACACACTAAAGCATAAGGGAAATAAGCTTATTACAAAGTTAGCGTTATTTTTGGAGTTTAGTGTTGACACTTTCACTGATGGTCAAGAACGTGTTATTATATATAAATATGAAATTTGGGATCATTTGATTACATATTGCTATTGTTATGAACCAAGAAAGTTACCGAGATTTGTGTCGAATATAATTTTAGGCGAAGTATATAATTTTAGGCGACCTTTTTATATTTCCATAGTAATCCTTCGATACATTTAACAGTCAGGCAACTTATGGTCTTCATATGGTCACATTCTGTGTAATTTGTGTGTAAATTTGATTTGTAAACTAAATGGTCCCGATATTTTGTATGATCCCGTCCTCAAGGGGGTTGCCATAATCATTGGGCTAATTGCGCGCCTATATGCAATATTGAAGGGGTTCGCCATTATCATGATTATCAATGGGCTAATTGCGCGAACCATAGGCAACATTGATCATATGTTTGGAATATGCCTTTAATATTGCCTCTGTTCTCTGATTGTATGATATACCACAAACTCTCAGTCAGCTGGCAGGTCACGCATAGCGGCTTTAAATTGTCGTACACGCAATTTGCACCCATCCACATTTTCAAGCGTGACCCCGCTAAATGGGCTGTGAAAATCATCAATATTTTGAATCTTGTCATCGTTTATAACATAAAATAACTTGATAACCCACCTCCTATGAAGGTAAACTACCTATTTAATATAGTATTTATTTCCATTATTAGGGGAAGGTGGGGTAATGGCGGACGCGGGGTAATCGCGGACAGGGCTGTATCTAAAGGCAGGTGAAAGAAGGTGGTATTTTTCCACCCTATGATGTTAGGTGCCTCTCCATTGAAATCACACAAAACCTAAATGGGATGGTTGTCTCGCAAATTCTCGCGAGAATTACAAAAATCACTTTTTGGGCAAGTTGATATTTTGGTGCATTAATTTCTCTTTGAAACTGGTATTTCTACATCAAGGAAAACAAAGTCTTATTATTTTTATATGTAATGTATGATACCTTCTGATAAAAAAGAAATGAATTCGGAGTCACAATGATGAGCATAATAATAAGAGAGGATGTACCCATACATTGTACATGGATTGGGGTAATCCCGGACATGTACCGTTTCCATGGTAACCAATATGGGCGTGGTCAATTTAACATCATAAATCGGTAATAGTTGTTGACCATATACATATGTGACATTGTTCTTTGATTTCTGCTACACTTTTAAAAAGGGTATTTTTTAACTCCCATTGAAATGCTATATTCCAATAAAAAGAGGGCTGCCATTGACAAATAACGCCCGGGATTACCCCCCAGCGTGTGGGGTAATGCCGGACGACGCCATATTTTTTATTGGGTCGTAGCTTCGAATTTCAAAATGATGAGTTGATAAAAACTTGATAAAAGGTAGAACCTTCACAGTGCTTTGTGTTTACATGATTTTTATTGTTATATGACGTATTATATGTGTGTTATACCTCTCTGACAAAATGTGTCCGCCATTACCCCACCTTCCCCTATCTTACTTTTGGAAGAATATAAGACCGAGAAGAAAAAAAAGTGAATACAAAACCTAACAAATTCATACTCACAGTGTTCGGTAATAATGATCCCTGCAATAAATTGGTCTCAAATATATCAAGACATGTTGGAGATAGCGAAGACCACGGATAATCTTCAACTACTTGACTTTGTTACGACGATAAAACTCCCATACTTCATGTACTTCATTATAGAAAGCTAATAATAGGTCTTTACCCTTATTTCTTTTTTTCTGACCTTGAATGATAATATAATATCTATCATTTATAGCAAAAACAAATCATCAACTTGGTCTAACTCAGATATTAAACACAAATCTAACATCTAGGGCAGGTTAAATGAAAAAAAATATATTTAAAAAATGACGACTGCGGAGATCGAACCGTGTCTCTTTTGGCTTTAAAGCGAGGGTGGTTAGCGTTACATATTAGACGACTCGATAGACGATATCACAGAGAAACAGACGCAGGGTGCACATATGGAGGAAGCTTGACATTTGTTGTACACACATTTGACGCATGCGACAATTAATTTTGTAAGGGGACGATGCTGAATAATGTGGATACAGTGGCGTAACAGCCGGGGGGAAGGAGGCACAGTGCCCCCCTGAAGGTGCTCAGCAGGAAATTCAAACCTACCCACAAGGAAAAATGTGGGGAAGGGCGATTTTTATGTGACCGTGCGAAAAATGTTGACCATACCACCCCCCCCCCCCCCCCCCCCCCCCCCCACCCACCACTTACGTGAAATTCACGAGGTGACTGACTGGGGAAAAATGTGGAGCAACCTTTTACGAACATTTCTGTCGGGTCGAACTGGTGTTCACCAGGAAAAAATCCTGTCCTTTGCCCCCCGCCTTGAAAAAATCCCAGATACGCCACTGTGTGGATATTTACCTCGCTAGTTGCTATGGTGTTACTCGCCAGTTATGCTCTAAGAATTACATCGTTAGTAAGGGACCGCTCATTATTTCTACCGGAGGGGGGGGGGGCCGGGAGCCATAAGGCAAACCACCTCAGAAAAGTATATGACCCCCCCCCCCACTTCCTATCACATAAAAACCATATGACCCCCCCCCCCCCCCTGTGTGATTTACCAAAACCATGACCCCCCCCCCCCTCACCACCACCACAAAACCTTGATTTGTTTTTATCTTGCTTGTTTTATACATGGAATAAATATTATATACTCCCGCCTTTTCACCGATTTGCATACAGTCCATACAGTCATATCATAATTTAGAAATCACAATAGAAAAACTTCATGTTGGTGTACACAAAGGCATATGTGTTTGCAACAAAACATTTTGTCAATATTTTACTTTCATTTAATATCTATTCATCAAAACAATAGAGAGTCACATAATACATGAATCATCAATCAATATTCAAAACTACTACATACTATTATGTAATAGGTACATGGTTTTGCCAACAATATTCCAGCATCAAAATATGTTGTACTTCATACATACTAGTACAGCAATTCTGTAAAATATACTGGGAGTGAAATACTCTAGGAAATTCACTTTCACTCTTGAAAAAGAAAATAAAAGTTAAGTTATTTTGCATTCAAGATTCAAGTATACTGATAAACAAAATTATGGTTCAACCAGCAAAAGCAGGTAAAAGCAGAAGGGTTAAAGAAAACAAAAAGAAAACTACCAGAAGGAAGCAAAAAAGAAGCAAAAATGCATTAACAACATTCCGTGATCAGGCAGTGTCACCTGCAGCAATTTGCCACAACCTCTATCCATGTTAGAGGTGAACATGGATATATTTGTAGATTTGCTTGCACAACAAACAAAAAATCATTTTTTGCTATCGCAGAGGTTAAACATTATTTTGCCTGTGATGTCATAGATTTTATGAAACAGGATATTAACAAAAATGTGTCACGGTCAAGTAGACCTGAATGAACATTTTCGTATTTCACTCAACTTTAATACGCCAAATAAAAAAAAAGAGTTTGTCTCAGAGGAAACGGGAAAAAATAAAAACCTATGGCTCATTCCATGAAGTTGGTACTTTAGGCAGCTTATAAACTGTTTTACTCTATGCGTATATCAAATTTTTTTAGTGTCCAAAAACAGTACTAGGTTATAGTATTGAGCCATGAAAAAAAAATCGACCCTTCCTTGAAGAAAAAAAAATTAAAAAATGAGGTGGTGTCCAAGACCATTTTTGCTAAAAAACGTGACATGGAAAACACAACAATTAATATGAGTTTTATGTGAGCAAAACTATCATAGAATTGCTTGGAAATCGATTTGATTAATAAAAGATACATGTATTCATAGTTTACTGACCAAAACACCTCGTCACGCTGAACTGATTTTCACCCAAGCAACATGAAAATTGCCTTTCCGATGCTACGCACGGTGTCCACAAAATATACACATGTAGCATCGGGAGTTTTCATTGCTGAATGGGGGTAGTTCTCTATCATACATTTCTAAATTATTTTCCAATATTAAGAGCATTTATCAATTGAAAACTATTGCAAATGAGAATAAATTTCATGAAGACCATTCCATATATTCATGAAAAAGTAAACCGTGCCGTGTGCATGGTGTCCTAACCATAAAATATATCATCGTGATAAACATCTTATGCAATTTGTGGGAATCCCCCCCCCCCCCCCCCTGGAGATAAATAAAACATTCCATATTTCTTTTTGTAAGGATAGAGGTCAATTATTATAGCTATCAGGTTTGTTTGGAATTTGCCACATGTGGGCTAGTTTTATCAAGGTTTCAGTCGCTGGTGTCCCGTTGTAGCATCGGGACTTTTATGTAGCATCAAAATGTAAACATTGGATAGTTTTTTGAATGGTAAGTGCGATTGTAATTATTTCTTAATATTGCTTGTATGTCTGTATTTATTAATGCATTTTTATTGAAAGGGAATCACTGAATCAGAATTTCTTTTCATGTTATGATATTAATTTTGAGTCACGGACGCCATAATAATTTGGCGTCCATGTAGCATCGGGCATAGCATGGGCAATATTTTGCATTGGGTATCGTTATAGTTCGTTGAAATTGTATTTATTTTGTAGAATCACATCATTAATAAACTTTGAAGTTAATAATGAATTAGTTTTTGCTCTTTTATTGCTAATAATATAGCTTACCAATACGATGCTACATGGACACCATGTCCATGTAGCATTTCATAAAATTTGCCTAATTAGACTAAAACAATTACCCCATTCGAAATCATCCATCACCCAAAACATTCAAAACATTGCCTACATTTTACTACACTTTACAGAAAAAAGGCATATTATGAGAGATGTATATCTAATGAAATATATTAATACACAATGCTTTTACATGGACACCATTTCCATTAGCATTTCACTGAATTCACAATAAACATTCCCTTATTTTAGTTTTATTTACTATAAATAAAACAAATAATTGTAAATCATTTAAGTTCTCTATCCTTTGCTATTCTTTTTCATGATAAATGAATAATAAATAAAATACTCCAGCATGATTTTAATTAAAATATTTTCCTGCAACACAAAAAGTGCAACATGAATAAATAATCTACTCCAATATCAATACACAATGTTCCATGAAGATACTAAGCCATAGGGTTTATTTTGTTTTGCTTTGCAGGTTCTTGACATTAATTCAGAAGACAGTTCTATCGTCCTGGAATTTATGGAGATGAAGACAAGGAACCCATCATTTTCAAAAAACTAGTACGTTTCCAAAGAAATCCATCATGGCAATTAAATTATTTTTTTGTAAACTGACTTTTTAAGTGATCAAACTTTTCAATCATCTTTATCAATATTAGAGGATGATTCAATCAGAAACGAGCAAAGAGACTAAGATCACAAAGGGTACTTTAAGAACAACACTGCATGAAGTTTGTTTCAGTGGACAGCTTAAGTTTCTTTGATCAATAGTGTATTGTTATTGTGTAATTGTAAGAAATGGTGTATGTGTATCATAGGTAATTATGTTTTATGCTTCATGGCAGGTTATCTTTTTGTGTAATTTGTAGTTTTACAATCCATGTTATTAATTTTATCGTGTGCTTATAACATAAAAAGTTAACATCATAGTACATCCTCTCTATTGATCTGAAAAAGATGCACCTGTTCAAGCTGTTCCAAATATTTTAGGGCACAGTGTCCATGTAGCATCGTAATACTTAAGTACACAGAAAAGGTAAATTTTATATGAACAGTGTTTAGATAAATTTCAAGCAATTCACTCTGTGTATCTATTTGATATGATGAACAAGTAGACAAACCATTCACACTCAAATAATTTTAACAGTATGAATAGTCTTATTATTAACAATGTTACAAGACGTGGTGTCCATGTAGCATCGGTAGTGCATTTTATAACATTATACAGGTAAATAATACTTCATATACTTACTTTATGACTATAATGTAATCAATGTGCATGGTTTATAGAGTACTTTACATTAAACAAATATTGATATGTACTTTATTTAAATTCATTATACAAATTGCAAAATAAAGAGTCACTTTTCAATGAGTTTTTACATAAAACAGTTAATCTACGATGTCTTGTTCGTTAAGTTATGTTCAACCTAGACAAATCTGGTTTCTTTTCATGTATTTGTGGTTCCAAGTAGTTAAATTGAGGTATAGAAACTTGGCCCACATCTTAAGCTAATTTATTAGAAAATGATATGGAAATGGGAAATGGTGTCCATGTAGCATCAGGATTTTTGGAAATGTCATCCAACTGTTGAACATGTGCGGTTATTTTACACCAAATGTTACATTAAAAAAAAAGGTTCTACATTGGACTTTGGTAAATGTAGAACCTAAAAAAGAAGAAAGAGTTGGAAAATATCCATTTTGAAAATTTCACTTGGATGTCACATAATATGCCAGGGATGCAAATAGTGCGGGAGCGGGGAGCACCGCTCCCAGGAATCAACAGTTAAAATTGAGGAAATCATACCAGTGCCAAAAAACTAATAGGAGGAAAAAGAGGAAGGAAAGAAGAAAGAGAAGAAAGAGGGAAGAGAAAAAAAGAGGCGAGAAAAGAAAGAGGGAAAAGGGGGAAAAAGAAGGAAGAAAGAACAGAGAGGAAAAGCCTGACGAATAGTACATTATAAATGTACCAGTTGAACATGGGAATAGGTACAATACAATAATACTAGTACTCATATTTGAGGAAATTTACAATTATCATCAGGACAGGCATTCAATGAAAAACAGTGAAAAGATGCGAGTCGAGTAGTGAAGGTGGAAATAACGGAGAATATCTGAGGAAAGTTATACAAGATGTACAATGGGGTTCCGACTTTTGAGCCATAGGAAATTCAATCAATGCAGCACTAAAATTGAAGAAAGAGCTGTTGAGGATTACCTGGAAAACCTTGAGGAAATATTGGATCGATGAGATACAAACAACAACAAAGAAGAACCATTAGTAAAAGCACCAAACAAGTTGGAAAGTATATAAAGTTTGAGGAAATGGAATCATCAACATCAAGAGGAATAAGTAACACGAATGGAGATGACTGAAAGGACAGCAGCTGACCAACATCTCAGATTTGAGGATATAATATTTTGCTAAATGGTCAAAAAAGAAAGACAAAGCCAAATTGATAGTCACATTTATAAAGAAACCCTTATAAATACAACAATGTTGAAAGTTATAAAAAAAATGTACACCTCCCTGTGATGTAATAAAAAAAAACCACCTAAAACGGACTTGCTAATGAATTAGGTTCAATGGCGTGTCTACAAGGGGCGGGGGTCCATGAAGGCATTTTACTTCTTTTCTATCCAATTTTAAGGAGCAATCTGCCGGTTGAATCGATTTAATTTAATATCAATATTTTTTTCACGCGCAACGCGCGCATATTTCAAGGATATCATTTCAAAGCTTGTTCAAAGCCAAATGTAACCTAATTGTGGTCAACTTCATGTAAGTGTTGAATAAAGATCGCATGTTTTCTGCAAACAAATAATCTCGAAATAGTCATCAGGTAATTGGAAAACTTGCCCTCCCCCTCTACCAGAGAAATCCAGATAACGCCACTGAACAGGTTGAACGCAAAAAGACAACAACGCACAGTTTCCAATGATTTACTGTACCCTCCTTGGAGGTCATCATTTCGTTGTCCTAAGCTGATTTATGTGACAACACAACTAATACTAAGTAAACATTCCTGCTTTAATGAAGTGATGCAGAAGCTTATTTTATGTTACCATGGTTCTGGTTTGTTTGAGGAAATCTTGATTCTTAGAACCCTGCTCCTGAGGAAGAAATGACTTTTTGCACCCCTGTTAAATATGCCCCAACTTCATGGAATGAGCCCCATGCAAAATGCGGTGGGTTTTTTGTAGTACAAATATTCCTTTTTTCTACATTTTATACAGGCTACAGGATTTTTTGTGACCATGAATGTCCTAACAAATCAAAACTTGTTGGCCCCAATTTTACTTTAAAAAAGTCTCACAAACCTAAAAAGACTTTTCAAAAAAAATGATGTGCTGAAATGGCAATTGTAAAACTTCTGCGTGTGGCCTTCTGAGACAAACCCCGTTTTGAGTATTTAAATTTTAAAGTGGACTATCACAAGTTGAAAGAAATCAACTGTGAGTGCATTGGTTGTTTAGTCTGTTTTCATCATTGGTACTCTGGAACTAGTTATGATTAGTCATTAGCAGTCAATAATTGTATTCATCTGATCTTCCTGTGTCCCGTCCTGTGTATACAAAATGAAAAACTTTATAAAGGTAACAGTCGCCACTGCACATAATCAAATGAGCTTGAAGTTTTGATAGAAATGTGAATAGTAATCAATGATGCTTGTTTTTAAATGCCCATGAAGTTGGCAAGATATCGAAGGCTGGAGATTTTAGATTTGTCCAGTTTGACCACAAAAGAAACAAAAAGTTTGCTGGCGCAGGATTTTTTTTTAATTTAATTTTTGGACACAAGAGTGTAAAGTTGTTTGCTTGTCATTGGAATATGCCATTACAAATGAGCCAATATTGAACCACTTGTAAAATTTAATTCAGTATGATGGATCCAAATGGTGCATTGTTGTAATTATTGTTGCATATTACAGTGGCGTAGCTAGGTTATTCATATTGGGGGAGGGAGAAATGAAAATGAACCGACAAGATTTGTGATCCAAGAAATGAGCGCGTAGCGCGCGAAAATGTTCAACTCTATTGTTACTGTTTGAAAATGCAAAACCATATGACCCCCCCTTCCGATAATCTAAAATCATATGACCCCCTTTTTTTGCTTGACCAAAACCATGTGACCCCCCCCCCCCCCCCCAACCGGTGGAAATAATGAACGGTCCCTAAGTTACGCTACTGTTAGCATGTTAGAGCATAACTACTAGAGAGGTAGTCCGCTTCGTATACCGTGTATTTCACTGTCACACAATCGAACAACACCCTCTGATACTTCGCCTTGCGAAAACCGCTCCCATCCAAGAACCGACCAGTAGTCTGCTTGGTAGGCCTATAGGCTTGCCGTGTATTTCACTGTCACACAGTGGCGTAACAGCCGGGGGGGCAGGTGGGTACAGTGCCCCCCCCCCCCCCCCCCCCCCCCCTGAAGGTGCTCAGCAGGAAATTCAAACCTACTCACCAGGAAAAATGGGGGAAGGGAAAAGAGGAAAAGAAGGGAAAGGGAAAGAAAAGAGAGAGAGAAAGGAAAAAGGGAGGAAAAAGAAAGAAAAAAAAGGAGAAAAAAAGGTGAAAGAATGAAAAGAAGAAAAGGAAAGAAAGACAATTTCGTAGTACAAAAAGCACAACAGTCAACAAATGTGTGTACTGCGGAATTTTGTGACCGTACGAATTTGTTTGACCGTGCGAATTTTTTTGACCCTACCCCCCCCCCCCCCCCCCCCCCCCCCCCCCCCCCCCCCCCCCCCCTTCCCACTTACGTGAAATTCACGAGGTGACTGACTGGTGAAAAAATTGGGGCAACCTTTTACGAAAAATTCCGGGACGGAATTATTCTAACCAGGAATTTTTTGGCTGTGCCCCCCCCCCCCCCTGACAACCAACCTCTGTAACGCCCCTGCTGTCACACAATCGAACAACACCTTTGACCTTTCGACCTCCGTTACTGTTACACTGTGCTACATCCAAAAATTGGATGAATACGTAATGAGCAATTTGTTCGCGTGGGGTTCAAAATTGACCAATGGCAGACACGATAAATACTAAGTATATGAATATTGCTCACTTTCATAAATTCAACATGTCGATTTTCTCGCACTGTATAGCCGCCGTTTCGGACTGAAATCACACTTTGTGCGTAATCTTTGACATTGGTCTTCGCCCAAAATATTTTCCTCAGAGATATGTACATTTTCGCATATGTGACTATTTCCATGCTATTTTCTATCTTTCAATATCGTGTAATAAAAAACCTTTACGTCCGAACAGAGACAAATAATTTGATCATTTTTTTACGATAACTAGAAACTCTTACACAGCCACAGAAATATCACCTTCACGTGTTTCTAGATGTACAAGCAGCAAATTCAATATTAGCGCGTTATGAAGGGGTGTGATACTATCGTGACGCATAAAAGCATCGTCCCTAGTAATCCATATATAGTGTGCTTAAAACACAGTTCTTTGGTAAATCCAATACAAGTTGGTCGGTTCTCGGATGGGAAGTATCAGAGGGGTTGTTCGATTGTGTGACAGTGACATTTTATTGCATTTGATGGGTGCTATATTGTAGTGTGCTTAGGGACTTTCCGAAATATGATTAAAAAACCATAGGTTGTGGTTGAAATGACCGTAAAATGGCGCATATTGCTAACTTGGGACATTGGTGGTTTGGATTTGCGATCAATATTATCATTTGAAGAATGCTTCAACTTAAATCATTATCACGGGTATTCATTTGATAGAGTTATTAGTTTATGAATTTGCAAATAACAAAGTACACCATTTCTTATTTTATCTAACGACACTCGTCTACTTGTAGGACCCGAACGCCGTAATATTTGCGCTTCAAAGATACTCGCTGGCTACAGAAATCTGTGTAATGGCTAAAAAACAAAAATGCAGTTTTGCCTTTTTTCTGAAATGTATTGGAGTTATTGATTATTATGACAAATGGTTGTATGTTTTAAAACATTTTGGCGTAAAATTTATTACGTCACAGGCACAAAGTGCTAAGTCATTTGTTGGGGCAACTTAATCAAAATTGTAAAATTAATTTCATTCATGTGTTATAATAATATCTCAAACGAATCATATTATTTTCAAATGTTTTCAAATGTATAAAATACATTCTAGAAACATTGATTTAGATGGATCTAGAAAATTTCACCAGAAAGAAATAATACTGAAAAGACAATAGTTATAGCTATTCAACTATGAAAGAAATGTTTCAATGCATTGCTGGGATCAGAATCCTATTCGCATTTAAAGTTTACCCTAGCTTTTTGGCCAAAAACAATCGACGTGTCGTAGGGGCTACTGTTTTAAGGACCCCCTCGTAATTCAGATTAAAGTGGATGGTTTTGGTTGGATCTGCATAATACCAATACTGTACTGTAATATCAATGATATATGGACTGGAATTCAAAATCATTGTATGCTAGGTATCCCATTTAGCACTTTGACAATCATAGACAATTTAAACAATTTCATGTGATTTTATGGCTTTAAATGGGGCTAAAATGCGATGGGGCAGAAAATCCAATCCTGGGGTTAGAATTGTGTAACTTTGTCAACCTGAATCTTTCATCAAATGTACCCAGTAAACCATGCAGGCCCATGAGCAAAATTGGACAACCTTCATGTTCCTAGATGTTGTCATAATCTGGTTTAAAGGGACACATACACTTAACTATATTTCATCTGTCACCAAATCTGCAAGTGCAAGCTATTTTAGTTCACCTGGGTGAGCAAGCCAAAATGGACCTATGCCTTTAAGCTTATTCCATTCAGGGCGGTTGTCTCGTAAAGTGCATACATACCATCAGGCTTAGACAGGCTTGACGCCACAATACCAGTTGCCACACTTGCCACTATCGCTAGACTAAGGACGACCACACCAATTTTAATTTGCGTTTTGTTTCTATTGAATATGCTGGCAATGTTATTCTTGGAATAACCCGATGAAGTGGCATTCTCCCTTTCATCCGGTTTGTCTGCAAGTTCAATCCCTTCCATTTTGCATCAGATTGAGGTTCAGATTCAGATATTATGAGTTAATTCTGTTAAAGTTACACAACCTGTTGCACGATCTTTACTAATGATGATATGATGATATGCCGTATACATGGTATACATTATATAGCGTTTTTGGGATGTATTGTTCATGGTTTAGTCCCACCCACGTGCTGGTGACAAGGATAAAACATTATCACAACCTATTGAATAACAACTGCAGGTAATGTACCTAACACGCTAAATTACCTTTCAGAAAGTTCAACGCACAGGATATTATTAGGATTTTGTTGGGTTCTATTCAGGGTCTTTGATTTATTCCCGTTTTTCAATGGAATAGAGACCTTATGTTTCGCTTATCCCACAATTAGAGAACAAAGGAAGGACATTTTGTTTTGGTTGCCGGACTATTGTGTGACGATGGATGGGTTTGTTCTTATGAAAATATGGGCAAACGCTTATATTGCAATAAATATATTGCACACTCTGTCAAACTAGATTACAAGCAGCCTATGCCAATCGTATTTTAGCGTTAAAATACAGGTCCCTGAACTTGAATTGTAATTTGTTGTATGCAGACAGATGGCAGGTTTTTTGTAAGTTCATACATATAATACAAATGTCCCTGTTTTGATCAAAATTGAGGGTGCTGCAGCCACCAACTTATCCTACCACTTTAATGACAAGTCCTATGTTGTGTGGTGGGTGCAGACTCCAACTCATCTCGGAATATTCCCTTGGCTTTAAAGACAGGTCTTTCATGTTGAGGGTGTAGCCTCCATGTCGTCTTTGAGTACCCTTTTAATGACAGGTCATTTCTGTCATGTTGAGGGTGCAGCCTCCATGTCGTCTTTGAGTACCTTTTTAATGACAGGTCATTTCTGTCATGTTGAGGGAGCAGCCTCTCACTCATCTCTGAGTCCCCCTTTAATGATAGGACTATTTTGTTGCTTGCCTGGGAAACTGTATAGCACATATCAATGATTTTGAGCATGACACAATAAAACTGTTTCGTCGCAATACCATGATCACCGGATACTCACACCAATCAAGTATTCTGCATTAAGGATGGGCATAGTCCTATTATCATGGTCATAGAACTTGACATCACCAACAATGGTGAAGAAAACGGAAGCAAAGTATAAAACCTTGAAAGGGCGTCGTACTTGAAGTAGGAAATATTGACGGCTATTAAACGGTGTAATGATGAATAATACAGATGGAGTTTGTAGGCTTCTCTATGTGTCCTAGACGACAGGGGTTTTTCCCTGTTCAAACAGACAATGGTCGGATCTAAAGCTGGCTGAGGGTCTATGCTTAACCAATCTGGATATACAATTTGAAAATGAGAGTTTAACGCGACAATCAAAGATACTCTATTTGTTTTAATTCATTTTATTTTCTTTGCCTATATAATTGTTTCGTGCTAAGGAACGCATTAGATACTCAAGGGGGCATGGAATTTTATGTTATGTTAAGGGTTTGGACCAGGGAAACTTTAATCCAATCAGATATCAGAACTCTTGTATAATAAGTATATACATTGTACAGTACATATCAATGATTAGGGGCATGACATAACCAAAATTAAAAAAGAAATTCACCGTGAAACGGTTTTGTACTTGAAACTCAGTCGCATCACCATAGGTCCCTTATTTAATGTTGAGGGTCCAGCCTCCATCTCATCATTGAGTTCTCCTATAATGATATGTTATATATTTTATGTTGAGGGTGCAGCCTCCAACTCATCTCTGAAAACCTCTTTAATGACAGGTTCTTTATTTTATGATGAGGGTGCAGCATTCAACTCATCTGTGATTACTCCTTCCATGACAGGTCCTTTATTTTATGATGAGGGTTCAGCCTCCAACTCATCTGTGATTACTCCTTTGATGACAGGTCCTTTATTTTATGATGAGGGTGCAGCCTCCAACTCGTCTGTGATTACTCCTTTGATGACAGGTCCTTTATTGTATGTTGAGGGTTCAGCCTCCAACTCGTCTCTGAGTACCCCTTAAATGACAGGTCCTTTATTGTATGTTGAGGGTTCAGCCTCCAACTCATCTGTGATTACTCCTTTAAAGACAGGTCCTTTATTTTATGATGAGGGTGCAGCATCCAACTCGTCTCAGAGTACACCTTTAATGACAGTCTGTGTGATGGCAATAGGTTACACCGAAATACAACATGCCATAAAGTTCATAGATAATATTAGACATAATATTTGCATGACATGCCTGTTTATTTTATATTTTCAAGCAAATGTGATTGAATTGTGTGATTAAATTCATGAAAATAGTTCATTTACATCGTGCTATAGTATAAGGCCAACTCTGACTACAAAGCCGTATCGCTACGGGTGAGTACTTCCGGTTCGCTATACGTGGGTTAGAAAATCAAAGGGATTGTGCGCAGCTGTATACTGACTGTTTGACTCGGAGGATCTAACTGTAGGCCTATCAATAAAAATGCAATTTTATTTTAGCACGCTCTAATTTCAACAAAAAAAAAGGAATCTAACCAGGGGCCATTTCACAATGTATGGGAGCCAAACCCCTGGCCCCCGTTATTTTCACCCTGGGATACAGGACCTGCACAGAAAAAAATTACTGAGTCAAATGACTCATTTTGGTAAGTCTTTCATTTGTCCGTGTAGTGAGACACTTTGAAGTTATACTGAGTCATTTGACTCATCCATAATGAGTTAATTGACTCACAAATGCAATTAGTGAGTCTTCTGACTCACCAAAAATGAGTCAATTGACACACTAGTGACTCAACAGACTCGGTAATGGGTCACCTGACTCAATACTAATGAGTCAATATTGAGCCTCCTGACTCACTTGTAACATGTCAATTGACTCAATAATGAATCAAATTGGGTCATTTGACACCTTTAAATGAGTCACTTGATTCAACAAAGTGAGTACATTTTACTGAGTCAATTGACTCAGGTTGGATGAGTCAACTGACTCAGACTGGAATTTTCAGTTTGAGCCTCAGAATAGCATTGTTTTGTGACAATTAAAGACTATCACAAACATGGGCGGTGATCTCCGAAAAGTGTTAGTTTCTGTAGATACTGTATGTTGCCCATTATTAAGCAGGCATTAAGTCCAACTTGCCCAAATAATGAAGTTAAATACATCCATAAGCTTACTGCAATGTAACGACGAAGGTCCAACACTGTAAGCTTACTGAAGGTAAAACACCGCCAAATGCAAAAAAAGTTACTGTTCTATCAGCTCCAGAAATTCAACATATGAGTCTATCCCTACACCATAAAATTGAATTCCCCAGCCCAACCTCGGAGATCCTCCAAACAGTGGCGTAGCCAGGGGGAAGGTGGACAATCGCCAACTTGTTGAGTCTGTCGGTTGACATTGGCACTGTCCGTTTATTTGACAAGGGGAATCACGGAATTATGATGTAAACTTAGTAAAATAACATTTTTTTTGCGAAATATCTTTTTACATTTATAGAGCCAAAACGTACCTCAAACATAGCAAAATAAGTGTAAAAGTGCTAATTTTCACAAGCTACGCGCTCAATTGTTTTGTCGGTTAAGTCTTGTCGGTTAACTTTTTATTTCTTGCCCCTCCAATATGAAAAACTTGGCTACGCCACTGGCTCCAAGAGTGTTAACCATTTTGTAAACTATATTTATTTG
>CM069459.1:10982505-11055005 GCA_035610835.1 Ophiura sarsii | reverse complement strand
CAGCCTCCATCTCGTCTATGAGCACTCTTTTAATGAGAGGTCATTCATGTTGAGGGTGCAGCCTTCATCTCGTCTATGAGCACTCTTTTAATGAGAGGTCATTCATGTTGAGGTGCAGCCTCCATCTCGTCTTTGAGCCCTCTTTTAATGAGAGGTCATTCATGTTGAGGTGCAGCCTCCATCTCGTCTTTGAGCAACCTTTTAATGACAGGTAATTTCTGTTATGTTGAGGGTGTAGCCTCCATCTAGACTTTAAGCACCCCTTTAATGACAGTCATTCATGTTGAGGTGCAGCCTCCATCTCGTCTTTGAGCCCTCTTTTAATGAGAGGTCATTCATGTTGAGGGTGCAGCCTCCATCTCGTCTATGAGCACTCTTTTAATGAGAGGTCATTCATGTTGAGGGTGCAGCCTTCATCTCGTCTATGAGCACTCTTTTAATGAGAGGTCATTCATGTTGAGGTGCAGCCTCCATCTCGTCTTTGAGCCCTCTTTTATTGATAGGTCATTCATGTTGAGGGTGCAGTCTCCATCTCGTCTTTGAGCAACCTTTTAATGACAGGTAATTTCTGTTATGTTGAGGGTGTAGCCTCCATCTAGACTTTAAGCACCCCTTTAATGACAGTCATTCATGTTGAGGTGCAGCCTCCATCTCGTCTTTGAGCAACCTTTTAATGACAGGTAATTTCTGTTATGTTGAGGGTGTAGCCTCCATCTAGACTTTAAGCACCCCTTTAATGACAGTCATTCATGTTGAGGTGCAGCCTCCATCTCGTCTTTGAGCCCTCTTTTAATGAGAGGTCATTCATGTTGAGGGTGCAGCCTCCATCTCGTCTATGAGCAATCTTTTAATGACAGGTCATTTCTCTTACGTTTAGGGTGCAGCCTCCATCTCGTCTATGAGCACTCTTTTAATGACAGGTCATTTCTCTTATGTTGAGGGTGCAGCCTCCATCTCGTCTATTAGCCCTCTTTTAATGAGAGGTCATTCATGTTGAGGGTGCAGCCTCCATCTCGTCTATGAGCCCTCTTTTAATGAGGTCATTCATGTTGAGGGTGCAGTCTCCATCTCGTCTTTAAGCACCCTTTTAATGAGAGGTTGTTCATGTTGAGGGTGTAGCCTCCATCTCGTCTTTAAGCACCCCTTTAATGACAGTTATTCATGTGGAGGTGTAGCCTCCATCTCGTCGTTGAGCCCTCTTTTAATGAGAGGTCATTCATGTTGAGGGTGCAGCCTCCATCTCGTCTATGAGCACTCTTTTAATGAGAGGTCATTCATGTTGAGGGTGCAGCCTCCATCTCGTCTTTAAGCACCCCTTTAATGACAGTCATTCATGTTGAGGTGCAGCCTCCATCTCGTTTTTGAGCCCTCTTTTAATGAGAGGTCATTCATGTTGAGGTACAGCCTCCATCTCGTCTTTGAGCCCTCTTTTAATGAGAGGTCATTTCTCTTATGTTGAGGGTGCAGCCTCCATCTCGTCTTTGAGCACCCTTTTAATGAGAGGTCATTCATGTTAAGGCTGCAGCCTCCATCTCGTCTTTGTGCACCCTTTTAATGACAGGTCATTTCTGTTATGTTGAGGGTGCAGCCTCTCACTCATCTCTGAGTCCCCCTAAATGATAGGTCCTTTTTCTATTTTATTTTTTTGCCTGGGAAACTTTACAGTACATATCAATGATTTTGGGCATGGCACAACCAAAATTTAACAGTTTTGTAAACAGGAAATATTCCGTCGCATCACCATGATCACCGGCTGCACACACCAATCAAGTCCATAAAACGAAAACAAGGTATAAAACCTTGAAAGGGCGTCGTACTTGTAGGAAATATTGTAAGCTATTAAACGGTGTCATGATGAATTCGAGCTAATGCGGATAGACAATAGGCTAAACGGCCTTCCCTATGCCCGAGACGATAGGTTTTAACATGTTAACACAGGTAATGATCGTGTCCATGGCTGGCTGAGAGTCGATGATTAACCAACTTGTATATACAATCTTAAAATGAAAGTCAAATGCTACAGGCAAATATCCTCTATTTTTTTATTAATTATTAATTAATCTCTCCATCTCTCCATCTCTCCATCTCTCCATCTCTCCATCTCTCCATCACTCCATCTCTCCATCACTCCATCTCTCCATCTCTCCATCTCTCCGTCTCTCCGTCTCTCCGTCTCTCCGTCTCTCCGTCTCTCCGTCTCTCCGTCTCTCCGTCTCTCCGTCTCTCCGTCTCTCCGTCTCTCCGTCTCTCCGTCTCTTCGTCTCTCCGTCTCTCCGTCTCTCCATCTCTCCATCTCTCCATCTCTCCATCAATCTATCAATCTATCAATCTATCAATCTATCAATCTATCAATCAATCTATTAATCTATCAAACAATATATCTGTCTATCCATCTATCTATGGTCGATGAACTGCGTAGCACTGGGTTTGAATATAGGTCTATCTATCTATCTCTCTATCTATCTCTCTATATATCTATCCTTGTCGTCTGATGATTGCGTTAAGCATGAAACTCAGAGTAACGACTCCCTTTCTCGGAAGGTCTATACTTTGAATTTTTATCTCTCTATCTATATATCTATCTATCTATCTAGCATCAGTGTTGATAAAGAAAACAGCTTGTTTTCGAAACGTCCGCAAGGTATGTTTTAAATCTGGATTAGATATAATAAACCAATCTACAATGTTAATCTAACAGTCCTGATGAACATCTTCAACAAATCTATCAATCTATCGATCTATCAATCTATCAATCTATCAATCTATCAACCTATCAATCTATCAATCTATCAATCTATCAATCTATCAATCTATCAATCTATCAATCTATCAATCTATCAATCTATCAATCTATCAATCTATCAATCTATCAATCTATCAATCAATCAATCTCTATCAATATATCAAAAAAATATTGACTAAAAATCCTTTAACTGTACCGAATAGCAATTCAATCACAGATATCATAAAACCAAGATGTCAAAGTTTCTGGGAAAATAAGTATAAAAATATAAATTTAGATTGGTTCATTATTTGGAAAACACTCGTTTAAGATATCAAAGAACCATAACTTAAAACATTGAACTGGAAAATCATTAGCATCATGTATCCAACTAAAGTATTTCTTAAGAAAATAAAGAAGGAGGAAAATAATATCTGTGAAACTTGTATTACGAAATAGATTACATTGAACTTTTCTTTTATAGCTGTAAGAAAATCAAAATAATATGGAAAGAGACTGAAAAAATACTTTTGCAACAGTATAATAGACATACAGATATTGCAAAAAGATGTATTGTTACCTTGCTACCTTGATGATAATAGTAAACAAGTTACTATCATTATTACGTGTATAAGTGTTCCCAAATCAACTATTAGCAAACACCAATATGGAAAACATCCCTATTTACTAAGTGTCTTATATTTAGAACTTAGAATTAGACAACTCTTGTAAGAATTGTGAAACACAAATTCATATATGTATCAACAAGAAGATGTAATGGAGGCAATGATATACAGCAATCTAAACATGATGCTGCTCTTCTGTATTACATGTAGGATATACAATGTAAACATGGTGTATGTGTATTATGATATACAATATGGACTGAAAATATATACATTGTAACTATGCAAATGGTTGTCAATAATGAATAACTATGCACTTGTGTAATTAATGATATACCGTGTAATGTTGAATGTAAAAATGCTGAAAAGCATATGAAAATGTGTTATAAATGTAATGATATGCAATGTAAACATAATGAAACTATGCGATATGTGAAAATGATGTGAATATGCGTATGATGAATGTAAACATGCTGAAAAGCATATGAAAATGTGTTATAAATGTAATGATATGCAATGTAAACATGATGAAACTATGAAATGTGAAAATTATGGGAACATGTATAAATATAAGTGTAATTAATGATATACAGTGTAATGATGAATGTAAACATGCTGAAAAGCATATCAAAATGTTACAAATGTAATGATGTAAACATACTAAAAAGTGTATGAAAATTTATTATACATGTAATGATATGCCATGTAAACATGATGAAACTATGTGAAATGTGAAAATTATGCGAACATGTATGTGTGATGATGTATAATGTGTGAACATGTCCAAATATGATGAATGTATACATTTTGAAAAGCATATGATAATGTGTTTATAAATGTGATGATATGCAATGTAAACATGATGAAACTATGAGCGTTTCTACTGGGGAAGAAACCGCTAAGAATCGATAAGTTTGCCCAGTAGAAACAGGCAGAATCGGTATTTTTGGTAATCCCAAAAACCTTCACAAACCAGGTTTGGAACCGGTAAGAAACGGCAAGAAACCCAATAGAAACAGAAAGGCGATTAATCTTAGCGGTTTGTGCCGTGTACCGTGTCACGTTGGGTTATACACATTGTGAAGCAATCTTTTTTCAGGTGCGGTGGCATTGTTTGGTATTACAAAAGGTCAAATGTCGTGGCCCATCGACTAGGATCGATAAACTTAGCGGTAACTTTTCGCGAGTAGAAACAGGGGGGATTAAAAACTTACCGATTAATCTAAGCGTTTAATCTTATCTTATCGTTTATATTGCGCTGCAGTGCCCCAGTAGAAACGTGAAAATTAAAATTATGTGATGATGAATGTATACATTTTGAAGAATATATAATTATTCACTTGCATGCTATACCGTGTAATGATGAATGTAAACATGCTGTAAAGCATATGAAAATGTGTTATAAATGTGTTATGAAAATCAAATATTTTTGAGGGATTCTTTTTTCTTTCTTTTTTGACACCATGACTTTCAATGGAAACCATCGAAATCATCTATTCTTTCTCGTACCACCCACATAACCTGGTACACCTCTCAGTTCTGTTCATTTCATTAAAGCTTAGAATTATTGTCAATATGATTTCACTCTCAAAGCTTAACTTAAACCACTGACATAAATTATTTTTATTATAATGTTGCGGAAAATCAAAAACGCAATAGGAAAAATCCAAGAAATTAACCAGTTTGGTCAATTCAATTGGATAGTTAACTAATTATGAAGTTATTAACATGAACCCTACAGAAAATATACGCTTACCAAAAAAAATACTTTTTAAAAAACTAAACATTCTTATGGCAAAACTAAAACGCCCTTAGGGAAATGTCTTTAGATGATTTTGGTGCACTTTCAGCAGTTTTTAACTAAAACTGATTTAATTTTGTTGGTCAAAATTCCAAATATCAGACTTTTTAGTAAAATTTGATACCAAAAATAAATTCGTTGACTCATTTCCTTTTCAAAAGTGAATACTTTTATTTATTATCACATTCATAGTTCATAAGTTACATTTTTTTTATAAACTAGTAATACCTTCCCTCTGAGCCTATCATTGGTTAAATACATAATTGTTATTTACTAGTAAGAAGGACATTCTGGTAGACTCATGCAGGGGGAGGAACACGAAGGTTGGCATATTTGGTTCATATTTTGTATATTGAGTGAGTGCCCCAAGTTATGACCAGTGGTGAAATAAAAAAATTCTCCGACCCCCATAGGCTGAGATTCATGACCCCCCTAAATGTGGCCCCCTGGAACGGCAATTATATAACAAAAAGTAATAAAAGTAGTACATTGGATGAGTCCAAACGAACAGAAAGGTACTGCCAATGAGAATCAAACTTCTCATGAGGTAAACTAGTACCCTCCTCTTTGTAAATATGATAAAATGTGTGAAAAAAGTTATTGGGTTAGTCTATTTTTTCAAAGGGGTGTTTTCTTATTTTCGTGTTTTCAGGAAACTTTAAAAAATGCAATTATTGGACAAAATTTGATTAAAAAAACAAAAACTTTCATTTTTTTTATTTTTTTTTATTTTAACATATAATCTATTTATATCATTGCTTAATCGAATTTAAAAGTCCAAATAATGGTATCCCCTCTGATTCAGTATAAACCAACCTCAAAAAGACAAGCAGTTTTGTAAAAGTATAAAAATGCACATTTGTAATTATGCTGAGTTTTCTTCAAATGGTTTGTGTAATAATCTTTTTTATGCAAATGCAACTACTCCTTGGACACAAAGTAGGGCCAACATAGTCCTTTTATGTCATTAACCATTGTTTATAGGTCATACCATTTTATTGGAGGGGTGTTTTTGTCAATACATTATCTGAATTGCACTAAAATAGATGCCTTGTTGATCGTTAAGTTAAATAACGGGTTGTTTTCTCGGGCCACCCACTCAAATATACCACTACCCCTACACCACTCACCCCACACCACAACACCCCAACCAACCCCAACCCAACACAACCCACTCCACCACCCCTTAAAACGGAGTGTCAAGCAACAGGGTTATGATATAGGGAGTAACCCTAGCGCTTTACATCACGCATCAGGGTGAGCTATTGGGTGTGTATATAACAAAGACCTAAGACCTAAGACCTAAGACCTAAGACCTAAGACCTAAGACCTAAGACCTAAGACCTAAGACCTAGAAAACAAAGACCTAAGACCCTAGGGTGTGTATAAAACAAAGACCTAGAAAACAAAGACCTAAGACCTTAGGGTGTGTATAAAACAAAGACCTAGAAAGCAAAGACCTAAGACCCTAGGGTGTGTATAAAACAAAGACCTTAGACAAAATTATGAGTTACTGCCAATCCCTTTAGTATACCTTAATATATGAGCACCCAACCCCTCCCCGGTAAATTGAAGTGAAGTAGTACACTGCTCGCAAGTGTTACGAAATTGCAATAAAGATTGTTTTAAAAAAAGTTCCTTTGCCCATCCCTTGTAGAAAACAAAGACCCTAGGGTGTGTATAAAACAAAGACCTAAGACCCTAGGGTGTGTATAAAACAAAGACCTTAGACAAAAGTATGAGTTACTGCCAATCCCTATAGTATACCTTAATATATGAGTGTACCCCCCCCCCTCCCCCCCCCCCCCCCCCACCGGTAAATTGAAGTCAAGTAGTTATACCTTAATATGTGAATCCCCCCAGTAAAAATTGAAGTGAAGTAGTACACTGCTCGCAAGTGTAACGGAATTGCAATAAAGATTGTTTAAAAAAGTTCCTTTGCCCATCACCAGTAGAAATCAAAGACCCTAGGGTGTGTATAAAACAAAGACCTTAGACAAAATTATGAGTTACTGCCAATCCCTATAGTATACCTCAATATATGAGTGTACCCCCCCCCCCCCCCCCCCCCCTTACCGGTAAATTGAAGTCAAGTAGTTATACCTTAATATGTGAATACCCCCCCCCCCCCCAGTAAAAATTGAAGTGAAGTAGTACACATGCTCGCAAGTATTACGAAATTGCAATAAAGATTGTTTTAAAAAAGTTCCTTTGCCCATCCCTAGTAGAAAACAAAGTCCCTAGGGTGTGTATAAAACAAAGACCTATGACCCTAGGGTGTGTATAAAACAAAGACCTTAGAATATATAAGTACCCACCCACCGGTAAAATTAAGTCAAGTAGTTATACCTTAATATGTGAATACCCCCCCCCCCCCCCCCCGGTAAAAAATGAAGTGAAGTAGTACACTGCTTACCGGTGGGGGGGGGGGTCTTAGGTTAGAAGTTGAGAGGGGGTAAACTACTAACCTAAGACTCCCTCTGAAATGTCCTAAAAATCAGTTTTAAATACACGATGATAGTGGATAAGTTGTTTAGAGGGGATGAGGGATCATTTGAATCCATTTTGGCGCCAAAATTCCAAGGGTCTTAGGTTAGTAGTTGAGAGGGGGGTACCTAAGACCCCCTCTCAAATGTCCTAAAATCAGTTTTAAATACACGAGGATGGATAGGTTGTTTAGAGGATATGAGGGGTCATTTGAATCCATTTTGGCGCCAAAATTCCAAGGGTCTTAGGTTAGTAGTTGAGAGGGGGGTAAACTACTAACCTAAGACCCCCTCTCAAATGTCCTAAAAATTAGTTTTAGATACACGAGGATAGTGGATAAGTTGTTTAGAGGGATGAGAATTCATTTGAATCTATTTTGGCGCCAAAATTCCAAGGGTCTTAGGTTAGTAGTTTTGGCGCCAAAATGGATTCAAATGATCCGTCATCCTCTCCAAACAACTTATCAACTATCCTTGTGTATATAAAAGTGATTTTTAGGACATTTGGGAAGGGGTCTTAGGTTAGTAGTTTACCCCCTCTCAACTACTAACCTAAGACCCTTGGATTTTGGCGCCAAAATGGATTCAAATGATCCGTCATCTTCTCCAAACAACTTATCAACTATCCTCGTGCATATAAAAGTGATTTTTAGGACATTTGGGAGGGGGTCTTAGGTTAGTAGTTTACCCCCTCTCAACTACTAACCTAAGACCCTTGGATTTTTGGCGCCAAAATGGATTCAAATGATCCGTCATCCTCTCTAAACAACTTATCAACTATCCTCGTGTATATAAAACTGATTTTTAGGACATTTGGGAGGGGGTCTTAGGTTAGTAGTTTACCCCCCTCTCAACTACTAACCTAAGACCCTTGGATTTTTGGCGCCAAAATGGATTCAAATGATCCGTCATCCTCTCTAAACAACTTATCAACTATCCTCGTGTCTATAAAACTGATTTTTAGGACATTTGAGAGGGGGTCTTAGGTTTTGTGTCTTAGTTTTTGGGTCTTAGGTTTTTTTGGGTCTTAGTTTTTGGGTCTTAGGTTTTGGGTCTTAGTTTTTGGGTCTTAGTTTTTGGGTCTTAGGTTTTGGGTCTTAGTTTTTGGGTCTTAGGTTTTGGGTCTTAGGTCTTAGGTCTTAGGTTAGTAGACACCCCGAGTATCTAGGGGAATTACCAACAACTCCGTTTATGGTCTAATATATTTTTTTTAAATAATTTAGCTTGGAAACAAAAAAAGTTTCACCTTCTAGAGAATGAGCTATTTGATCATTATTTGTGCATTATCAAACAATAATACATTTTACTATCACCAGTTAAATGTTGAACTCAATTATTATGGTTATTAAATTTTGTTTGATTAATTTAAGGGTTGGATGCATATGTAAAACATTGATTGCTGAGTACTGACAAAGCAAGATATAAAGTACGGTACAATTCATGAAAATGCACAAAGAGGGTATAATAGGAACACAGAAAAGGTGATAAAGGCAAATAAACACCCCTCTTATATAATGGAATGCTCTTAATTCTGCTCATTAACAATGCTCAGATTAAAGAATGAATACTGAATATGACTAATTAGTATATGTTCTACTTTGTACAATTACCAAGCTGTATTAAATGCGTCAAATGTATAACCATTATAGGACATACACCCCTACGTAATAATGGTATCAACCTTGTATGGTCATGTGTTTGAGCCAGCATACAATAAGCATACCCATGTGTATTCATATGGTTCAAGTAAAAACAACTTGTGTATTATTCGGTGCCAACATTAAAGTTTAAAATGCTATGTAAATTGTGAATTCCCTATAAAAATAATGGAATAACCCTCTTTTAAGAGGGTTAAACCATTTAAAATGGTTACACGAGTGAGCCGGTCAAATGATGAGTTTATTGGACTGAGTGGGAAACTAAATGGGGAACAATTTGTTTGACAATGGTTCAAAACAAGTCAATATGGAAGGGGAAATGGGCATCAAATACATTATAATATTTGCTGAAAATACAAAAGTGTACCTTCATTAATGTCATGTGATCAAAATACTCATCATGGCACCATTATTTGAAATGCATTTTTAAAAACAATAATAATAGGGTAGTACATGGCGCAAATATTAAAAAAATTAAAATATATGAACATTGTTTGTTTTTTAAATGAAAACGGTGAAAAATCACACTTTTGAGATATTTCTAAAACCATGAAAAGTAGCACCACCCCTATTCTTCATAATGGAACATTCCAAAATATTTTTTAGTTGTTTTGTGTATTTTTGAATAGTAGAAAGATGTCACATCAGATGTACGAAAAGAGAAAGTGATTAAAGGTACCTTCATTGTTATAAACATAGCAACAAATGTCTCCTAAATTCATTATTATCAAGTTTTCAACGGGGCTATTTTAGCCTCGTTTTGAGGGGCTAGTATATCTCCCTAAGGGGGGTACCTGAGAATTTTTCATACTGATATTCATGAATGCTTTGAGGAACACAACAAAACTTCATAGTATGAGTAAAAAATGCTGACCCCTCTTTTCCTGGATTTTGCAATACTGCATGGTTTTCTCAGAATGTCTGTGGTAATACCTTCCCTCTGAGCCTATAATTGGTTAAATACATAAACGATCATACCTAAAAACAAAAAAGTACAAATGGCACGATACTTGGGTGGTACTTGTAGGATGATAAAACGCATGGCACTATGGAGGCCAAATGAATATGGTTCGCCATGGTGACCGGTTTCCAGCCAATCAGGAAATGCTGCACTAGGATTCAAATTTAGAGCATGATTTTTAAAATCGGCCTTCATTGTGCCCTTGGTCTACCGTCTGCTCTATATACATGCCAAAATATATGGTGATACGAAATTGCGTTTTTGTCAACATCCTGGGATGTTGACATTTGAATTCAGATTCAGGCCTTGTGGTAGAGTCTATGAATTGCTTTCATGTATCTTGAATCAGTATTTGTACACAGATGTCTTTAAATTGTATATTAGATCGGGATATGAAAATATGAACACATATATTGTTACAATTGTGGAGAAATGGTTTAAATAATATAAAACAAATGATAGAGTTTTGCAAAATCTGCGACATTCGTCGTGTTTACTTTATTGATTATAGACTTGCAATCAAGTCCTTATTTTCTCCCCCCACCACACACCTCTTGTCTACCACCATTCATTTGATACCAGGTCAGCGGTCCTATGCCAATCCAATCTTGTCGCGCGCGATCTCGCTGTGACCATGCTGTGACTATCATACGCCAACATAAACCGCTGTAACCATAAGGACTTGAAACAGTCGTAATTGGTATTATGCAACACATGCACGTGCGATCTGGCCGGCACACGAGGTCGTTTCATGGCAAGGGTCACTGGTAGATCTCATTATATTGTGGGAATGGGAACAAATAAAATGTCTCAAGAGATAACGTTTAATTCTGGACAGATTTGGGACTATTACAGTACTTGTTCTATTGCATGTCCATATAAATTACCTTAAAACATTCTTAGTTTTTTGAGTCGGGTTAATTTTCAACCCGACCTCATCAAATGTTGAGATACACAGGTGGGGCCTCATATAGAATAAATGAGTCAGACGATGGAGGGTTTCAGAGAGAAAAGTGGGCCCAGCATTAAAACAAAGAGTTTTTGTTAAAATACATCATACACTGTCTAAATCTTCTTTTTCATATTTCCTTTGTGTCGTCTGTTAATTTCATTTTAGGATGTTGACCAGTTTTTTGTAAATACCTTGTTTAGTTAACGCTTGTTTGAAACTCATAAATCCGCATTTTGACGTTTTGAGATGTCATTCTCCTGCAATTAGTTTTTTTAATAATTCTCTTAAATATAGCAGGGTGAGAAAAGAAGAAAAAGATAAAAAATCCCGAACTAGTTTATTTAATGATATCAAATTGTTGCAAAAATATATAATGTAATTGAACAACTTAGTTTCAACAAAATAGTGGCTTCAAGTAATGCTTTAATAATATTTTTTTAATTCTCTCAAGATATCCCCTTGAAAAATCTGTACATGCAAATGTATAGGATATTTAATGAATTTAATGAATTTTGCATTGCACTGCTTTACTTTCTATATTTATAGAATCAAATGTCCGTTTTGAGTCTAATATAAAGCATTTGATAGATTAAACTCGGAATTCAACAATAGCATTAGTTCATATTCATTGATATACATGATTTGTCAATTTGTTGGTCTTAAAGGGACATTAAGTGGTGTTGAAAATTTTAAATGTTTAAAAATTTACTTCAGAATTCAAGATGAACATTGAAAATTGCCATTATTGTTGTTTCTACTAACAAAAACACAGCAAAACTTGATTAAAACAATATCATCGCTATTTATTGAAAAACGCCCTCTATGCAAATATGGTTCGCGTTATGTATCACGCGTACTGCAGGGGGATACTGCCGGACGTAAAATGCTCGTCCCGGCTGTACGAGCATTTTTGAATCGACGTTTTCTTGTACAAAGAGGGCTGATTTTTCTTAATCCTTATTTATAGGTGTAAGCTCATACATGTAATACAATTATAAAAATAAACTAATCCCAGTTTTTATCATAATTGAGGGCGCAGCCTCCAACACCTCTCTTATTCCCCCTTTTAGTTTAAAAGTTGCCCTTAAGTTAAGACAAACGCGATCCTCACTAGTTTCGGACGCAGTATGTATATAAGACTTGTGTAAAAAGTTATATCGGCGAAACCGGGAGACCTTCGGCACTAGATTGAGCGATTATAAAAATAGGCAGTAACAACATTTGAGCAGGGAGAAAGGCATCTTTACTTTATCAGCAATAATGTATGTAGTGGACTCTAAACCATGTCATCGGATGGGACGAGGCAAAGCTCATTGGCACAGAGCAACACAGATACGGAAGATGAATCAGAGAGGCCATTGAAAGCAAAAAGAAATGAACCTCCACGACTAAACCGAGATGAGGGGCAATACAACCGCACCCATGTTTTTGACGATCTTTAACTCCAACACTGTAAAAGCGTCGTGAGTCGTCAAGATCGTCACTATCAACAGTGTTGATAAAGGATACACGTGGGTACATTTACACTGGACATGATTGGTCAGTAAAATGTACATTTCATCAGTGATGGTTACAACAAGGAGTATATATAATAGGAGGGGACACTTAGCTCATTTGCATATTTGCTCATTAATATGATTAACCCCGTGAACCCAGTCAAAGGTCGCAGATAACGCCCTCTGGAGAGTCGAAGGGACTTTTCTATTGTTCTCTAACGACAGCGTTGGGACAGCGCATTAAGTTTCTTGTACAGAGTTGGCGATGAGCGATTGAGAAGTATAACAAAAGCATACATAAACAGATCGTAACATGAATAATGCAATGCAACAGGTCACACAACGTTCAGTCGAGCGACCGTATAAACAGTATACAAGATGCCATTTATTGTGTTCGAAATTTTAACGTTTTTACCATTCTTTCCAAAATAAGGAGTATAATCACATTACAAACACATTTTGTGCGAGAGTAACATATAAATATGGTTTAAAATGTCCAAAATGGCACGATAAAAATCCGTTCGTTATAAATAAAAGAATCAATGGTTAAATAATAAAACTGACACAATTACACTCGTCGATCTCTGTGGCGTGCATACGTTGGCCATATCGTTTGCAATCGGCAATCACGGGTTCGAATCTCCGTGTGTTCGTTGTTGTTTTCTATTTTTTGTTTTTTAAAAAACAAATTAAACTTGATTGTGGATGTATGTAACATCATTTTTATGTTAATTTTTATAATTTATAAAGGCCGCCAATGCTTTAATAGTTTTTTTCTATTCTTTTTTTAATCTATTTTTCTATCTATCATTTATCTCTGGATTTATTTAACTTTATAATCTAAACAAATTAAAATGCGTAAAACAATATATTATTGCTCGATAAATAAGTGATTGAAGTTGAGTTCACTTTGATACTGATAGCAACACTTGTTGTAAAACCATTTTACCAGTGTGCCCAACCATTTCTCCTTTGCACACTTTGTTTAAAATACATTCAGAGATGTCATTTTTATAGCTTGATAGCTAGGCTAATATACAATTGTAAGCTATTTGGATACACAAAGCAAACACATTTCCAAAACAGGCCATAGACAATCGTACAACATGAGAAAGGAGACCGTTTATACCAATGTTTAATCTACCATGATTACCATTTTTTTTAAATCTGTACAACCGATGAATTTCTAGAAAATCTTTGGTACAACTTCATTTCAAGAAAGTTAGTTCTTGTACCAAAGCTTACCAAATTTAGCTAGCTTTAATAAACGAATTGGGAGACGCAATATTCATGCGAAATATATTATGTGGAAAGGCAATCAGACAACTATTGATAGACGCGATCAAGTCTTGTACCTTTGAAGGGTGATTACGGGCACGTCCGTATGAGTAAAGTGGATTCCCTCTATAATGAACCAACATTTTAATTTCAGTGCCAAAGATCTTGAAAAAGGTTACAGGGGACATTCTCGCTTCGACGATGCTCCTATGCGTAGGTCAACTGAAAGCCCGGTCCGATGGTAGACTCCGAATCTCCAGAATCTTAGGAGATATGTACACATTTTCTCATAATACTTTATGCTGCACGGTGTCTCATTTAGGCCCACAGGCCGGGCGGGCTAGAGAAGTGCTCAGTACCGGTGCTGCGCCCAAAAGTAGTATTTTTCGCAAAACTAGTATTTTTGGGCGAAAAATACCACCCAAAACTAGTAGTTTTGCGAAAGATACTACTTTAGGTTGCGCAAAACTAGTATCTTTCTCAAAACTACTATTTTTGGATCGCTTGGGTTGCGCAAAACTAGTATTATTTGGCGGCCGTTCATTAATACTAGTCTTGGTCGGGAAAATGTCGTGCACTTCGTGTTAGGCATACAGGTTGTTTGTAAACGAGCGTGTATATTTAAAAACATTGGCCGCTAATTATATAAACAAAGCAGGGAAATAACTGTGTTTCTCGGACTTCTTTATCTTTATTCGTCATTAAGAAGATGAAAATGTTCCCAAATTCTGGGAGATTTTTGTTGTTTGTATTTATTTTCTAGCTATTTATTATTTATACCTCACTCAATTTAAAAAAAATTAAACACCGGATTCTACTGTCGCTCTGTTACGGTCGTATAGTCGGCCCCCGGATTCCACGTCACTCTGTTGCAAGTAAGTGTAGGCCCTATATTCGGCACAACATGTGGGCACTACCACATAGTTTTATTGTCTGTACATCATGCCTTTCGTCGGTATACAACTCGGACTTTTTACTGTCTGATAAGTCCACCCCCTCCCCCTCCCTATGGCCCTGTTTAAAGCTGGCTATGCCACTGATTCGCGCATGTTGGATGTGCCGGCCCGCCGCGCGCCAGTGGTCCGCATTGCGGCGTGTTATTGGTCACTCTCGATCACAGTTCGGCGTGGCCCCTCGCTACACGGCTCGATCCTCATGGCGGCATTATTATCACATCAAACCACTTCTGGATGTTATCATCAATCAATGCATTGTCGGCTGCTTTAGTCAAAATTAAATATTATATACCAAGGGGATATACAACTGTCACTGGATATACCCACTTTGCCTATCTGTAATATACCATTGAACCGTCAACGCCTGAATCTTTTCCGTGAACTTTTCCTGATTGGGCTTTTCCACCCCCAAACTGGCCGGAGCCCGGGGGGTTAGATATACGGTTGATTAGCGCATTACAAGAAGTTGTGTCACTTGCCATGCAGCACATACTCATTAGGCATTTGTCCAACATTTTAGTGGACAAATCCAAAGCGATCGGACGCATGCGTAGAAAAAAATGTCGTCCCCTTGACTCTCCAGAGGGCCTTTTTGATATTCAGACGATGGCGGACATAGGTTCGTGTGACGAATATTCTAGGTGAAATTCGATGTGGGAACGCTCGGCCTGTAGGGAACGATGATATTTCTGACTTCAACAGCGCCAGGGCATCGTTCGGGGACCGTTTGATTATCACTCAGGTCGTGTCAGTATGAAATTAGGTAAAACACTCCGACATAACATTGAAATCAACGGAGATTCAAAGATTACGGCCGTTCGTGTCCACTATGGTCTGGTACTTTTCATTTTCGACGTCACAAATGACGTATATTCATTGATATGATTATTCATTGTATATTCATGTCCGTCTATGCTTTCGGCGATTCGAACAATAGAGTGTCAGGCGCCTGGTTACAATCATTGCTGTCCCGTCATATACATCAATGATTACAAAAGGTTTGCTGACATTAACTGCCAGCTCCGCGTTGGTAAAAATCTTTTCTTATTTCGATACACACGTGGCATCATAAAATGAGATATACAACTGGAAACTACGCTTGCGTAAATCAGCAACTATTGACAAGGCATAACTATATGTTCTAACCCTCCTCGTCCATCATCAGACATGATGACCTAGTTAATTCTGAAAATGACTCATGCTCATGCCCGTATCCCTTGGATATGAATCGAATCCCGGGAATCATCCCGGGTCTGTATCTGTACACACACACATCGGGCATCCCTTTAATTTAGTGCTTAAGGGACATTCAGTGGTGTTGAAAATGTTAAATGTTCAAAATTTTACTTCAGAATTCAAGATGAACATTAAAAATTGCCATTATTGTTGTTTCTACTAACAAACACAGCAAAACTTGATTAAAACAATATCATCGCTATTTATTGAAAAACGCCCTCTATGCAAATATGGTTCGCGTTATGTATCACGCGTACTACAGGGGAATACTGTCGGACGTAAAATCGACGTTTTCTTGTACAAAGAGGGCTGATTTTTCTTAATCCTTATAGATGTAAGTTCATACATGTAATACAATTATAAAAATATACTAATCCCAGTTTTTATCATAATTGAGGGCGCAGTCTCCAACACATCTCTTAGTGCCCCTTTAAGTCACTATTGGATTTGTCCTGGCTCTTCAGCCTAATTGTTATAAATAATTAAAAATAAATGTTGCACAATCACACAATGATATCAAATACGTGAAGACAGCCAAAGACAGTCTCTACAATATTGCAGTCTTGTTAACACTTTTGCCATTTACTGACTGCTGTTAAATAATACATACACTCATAATTACAATAATTATCGTCGTTCAGTAACAATTGATCACGAAACACAATAATGGATGAGATGTTCTATTATAGCCCTCCTCGTAGTAGGAACCATCATCCGACATGATGACATAATTAATTCTGAAAATGATCTCATGTGATCTCCCTTGGATATGAATCGAATCCCGGGAATCAAATCATATCGTACAACCACACATTAACAATGAATTACTCAGTATATTAAATTCGTGGAGACAGCCTCTACAACATTCCAGTCTTGTTAACACTTTTGCCATTTACTGACTACTATTAAATCATACATACACTCGTAATTACAGTTGTTATAGTCGTTCAGTAACAATTTATTACGAAACATAATAACGGAATTGGATAAGATGTAACTAGAGGACAAACCTGGTCATAAATGAATCTACAGCATCGGGTCAAAATGATGAACATAACACTTGTATAATTATTATCGTCGATCAGATTAATGTCACGAAACACAATTATGGATGAGATGGAACTTGGAGACAAAACTAGTCATAATAAATCTACTGCATGGGGTGTAAAAGCCACTGCGGCATCAGAACAATCCCCGACAACTATCAGCACCACATCCTACATGAAACCAGCCATCATTGTCCGTGTGGTCGTTGTCGTAGCAATGATATATACAATTATTGCTATCCCGTCATACCTTGCGGTTACAGATGGAGGTGAGTCGAAGTATCAATCAAACAAACACCCCATCATCAAACAATCAAATACCAAAACCGACAGAGAGTCAGACACAATGACAGAAAGACAGACAGACAGACAAGACAAGACAGACAGACAGAGATCGAGATATAAGAGTGCTCATATTTGAATACATGTTTAACCTGGTTTCTTGATATTTCTAGAATACAATGATATGTGCGTCTTGTCATAAAAGAAGATATTAAATCTACAGTCCTAAACAATTGCAGGTAGTAGATACGATCATAACTCTAAAAAACCTCTAAAAGGCATAGTTCCGACTTAAAAATATCAAAAATTAGTGTGGATTATTTTTCCCCTCTTCAATTTGAGATAGGCCTATTGTTCACGAAAACCGGTTGACATTAACAATTTCAAGAACGTTTGCACCGAAAAGAATGAGAAAAAGGCAACTTCGTCATTTTCGCACTTGGGTTTTGAACACGCATATAACAGTGAGTGACAGGTGCGTGTTATATTACTGTCAACACAATAAGTAACTAACCAGGTAATGAATGTGCTGATAACTCTAAAAGCTGATAACTATAAAGTACTTAACGTGTGCTTAATACGTTCTGCATAAGTTCCCGATAGGTTCGTGGTACGTTAGACATACGTTCACATACGCTGACATACGTTAGACATACGCTGACATACGTTAGACATACGTTCACATACGCTGACATACGTTAGAGGTACGTTACTCGTTATAGGTTATAGGTTGGACCTATATATTTATCCTTCTAGATATTTTTATAGTAATCATCTAGGCTGCGTTTACTTGAACTGGCAACACTTGTCCCCCATGTACGAAACTCAATTTCTGCAGCGGCATAATGCGTTTAGAACCACAATGGGTTTTTTATTTTCAAATTTGGTGTTGTTATATTTAATTATTCATGAAGCAAATACAATTTTAAACTCATGTCGAAAGTTTCATTGCCATTGAATAAATAGTTTTCGAGTTATTCCAATTTACCTAACCCTAACCCTAACCCTAATCAAACCCTAACCCTAATCAGACCCTAACCCTAACTGAACCTTAAATCTAAGCTTGATTTTTAAACACTAAACGATGTAGCCTTTTTAAGCCTTTCGTCTGAAGATAGCAAATGTTAGATGCTATCTTCAGAAGATAGCAAGCAACCCCTCCCCCCCCCCACCCCCCCCCCCCCCCCCCCCCCCCCCTCGGGAGAAAGCAATGGATTCAGAAGACAGCATGCGGCGTAACTATAGTAACTATACACAACGTACTCTGACGCCTACGGACGCGTTTGAAAGTCGCGTATTTGTACGCAGCTTACGCCGTCAGCTGCTATCTTCTGAAGATAGTGATTGTATACCAAACGTCCATAAATGTTGGTGAAACTTTCAGGATATCGTCAGCAGAGACAATGCAATGTAATGGAATGAAAAAAGAAATTATTAATATTTAATGAAATGGCAACATTGACATTGTTAAATCATACACCGTTTAAGACGACAACATCTAAAATTCAAGGTTTTCAGGCGTCGTCGGATCAATGTTGGGGTCAACCGGGTTTGTAAAAACAAGTATAACTCAAAAACTTTTTAACCAATATCGAAGAAAATTTGTGTATGATTTTGAAATAATATTTGGTTTATAAATAACTCAAAATATTGAAACAAAATGATCATATAAAAAATCAAAGTTACTGTTCTAAGGTAGCACACCTCTAAATAGTTCCAGGCGAAAACTTGCAACTCTTATTGCGCAATACTTCTTATCAATACACGTGATTAAAATAGTGATTTCTCGGGAACTACAGTGATTCAGCAGACGAGGTTGGTATCAAATTAAAGCTAACAATATGAATTTTAATGATAGATCATTCACAAATAATATTAACTATTTTTTGTTAATAAATAGTAGTCCTACTTTCACGGTGCACGGCCGTAAGTCTTGCGAAAAATCAACTTGAAAAATGACCGTAGAGGGCTTAGATGCTCGATTGCTTAAAATCTAACGGTTATCCACGTATATTTTACAATTTTAATCATAAGCTTGCTAAAAAAGCTAGAGTTTACTACCAAATTGAATGACTTTCTATGTGTAAATTTAAAAATAACCTTGCCAGAACATGGTTTAAATCTTCGGAAAATCTAATAGTACGTTGGCCTGCGTGTATAATGCGTCATAGTTTGGGGGCATAAATAGAAATTTATACATAGAAATTCTTTCAATTTGGTATTAAACTCTAGCTATTTTAGCAAGCTTTTGATTAAAATTGTAAAATATACGTGGATAACCGTTAGATTTTAAGCAATCGAGCATCTAAGCGCATCGGCCGTAATTCAAAAACTTGTCTTTTGCTAATGTCGGGTTTCTAGCATAGTCGTAGGCCTAACATTTTCCTAACTTTAAATCGGTAAAATCGATCTATCGTTATAAACATATTATAAGCATTGTCTTGGGCTTAAATTTGATACCAAAATCAATTCCTAAATCACAATGGTCATTGAGATATCATCTTTTGAAGCGTCGCGCATCGATCAAAATAAGGTGCAAAATGGTCGTCTAATTTCGACTTCCTATTATTTAGAGGTGTGCTACCTTAGAACCACAATGGGTTTTTTTATTTTCAAATTTGGTGTTGTTATATTTAATTATTCATGAAGCAAATACAATTTTAAACTCATGTCGAAAGTTTCATTGCCATTGAATAAATAGTTTTCGAGTTATTCCAATTTACCTAACCCTAACCCTAACCCTAACCCTAATCAAACCCTAACCCTAATCAGACCCTAACCCTAACTGAACCTTAAATCTAAGCTTGATTTTTAAACACTAAACGATATAGCCTTTTTAAGCCTTTCGTCTGAAGATAGCAAATGTTAGATGCTATCTTCAGAAGATAGCAAGCAACCCCCCCCCCCCCACCCCCACTCCCACCCCCCCCCCCCTCCCCTCGGGAGAAAGCAATGGATTCAGAAGACAGCATGCGGCGTAACTATAGTAACTATACACAACGTACTCTGACGCCTACGGACGCGTTTGAAAGTCGCGTATTTGTACGCAGCTTACGCCGTCAGCTGCTATCTTCTGAAGATAGTGATTGTATACCAAGTGTCCATAAATGTTGGTGAAACTTTCAGGATATCGTCAGCAGAGACAATGCAATGTAATGGAATGAAAAAAGAAATTATTAATATTTAATGAAATGGCAACATTGACATTGTTAAATCATACACCGTTTAAGACGACAACATCTAAAATTCAAGGTTTTCAGGCGTCGTCGGATCAATGTTGGGGTCAACCGGGTTTGTAAAAACAAGTATAACTCAAAAACTTTTTAACCAATATCGAAGAAAATTTGTGTATGATTTTGAAATAATATTTGGTTTATAAATAACTCAAAATATTGAAACAAAATGATCATATAAAAAATCAAAGTTACTGTTCTAATGCGTAATCGGAAGATTATCGGCAAATACGTAAAGGTGCATTCATACTCACGTCGTTGCGTATCGGTCGACGTCGACGGACAAAATTTGACATTGCTTTAACTCGCAAAACCGATATCCGTCGACGTCGGCCTATGCCCAACGACGTGAGTATGAACGGACCTTTACGTGTTCGCCGATAGTCTTCCGATTACGCGTGCGCCGGTAATCGCCCGATTACGCGTGCCCCGGCAATCGCCTGATTACGCGTGCACCGGCAATCGCCCGATTACGCGTGCGGTGCGCCGGCCATCGCCGTGGCGTGCTCAGCGTATATGCGGCGCGTAGTAATAACGTAGCAACGGGCTAAAAAAAGCCCAAATTTCACGAAATCTAACCCAAATTTAAAAAATCAAACATACACTGGCTCGTCGTGGGACTCATACGCACTCGCACAGAAAATTCGAAGTCAATGGAAATAACGATGAACTTTCTAGAAGACTGCTTCATCAATTCCATAAACTTGTGAAAAACGAGACCCAAGTGCCCCTTGCCCCGATCTTCCTCCTTCGGGTTACGCCATTGCCCTCTTGAATAACGATATCGCGTATTAACATTTATTTCGAATTAAACATTTGCAGGCATATCGTAACCTACCGTAACCGTGTTATTAACTAGAGATATATCCAGTCACTGGTCATCTGATTCTGATCGTATATGATGCCCTCTGCACCGTATTAACAAACAGCAGTATAACCAAGATAGTAGGCACCTTCATCACCATTCACAAAATGTTGGCATGGCTGTTAATAATAATAATAATAATAAAACGGTGCTTCTAAAGCGCCTCCCACCGAAGTCTCAAAGCGCTTAACAGATAACATAACAACACTGAAATTACATTACAATATAAGAATAATACAATATGTGGATGAACATGCAAAAAACATTGTAAACAGGGTAATCAATCATCAAAAGCAATTGTGAATAAGTGTGTCTTAAGAGACGATTTGAAATGGCTAAGAGTTTTACAGTTCTTGATGTGAAGCGGAAGTTGATTCCAAAGTTCAGCTGAAGCATAACGAAATGAACGATGACCATAGGTTAAAGTTGACACAGAGGCACTGATAAGTTGTTGTTTTGAAGCCGATCGTAAATTTCGAGATGGTTCGTATTCATGTATGAGTTCTTGAAGATAAACCGGTGCCAAATTATGGCTGCATTTGTATGTTAAAACAATGATTTTGTACATAATACGGTATGATATTGGCAACCAATGAAGCTTCTGAAGTACTGGTGTAATGTGATGAATACAAAGGTGATCATAATAACGAGTGCGTGTAACAAGCCTCGCAGCAGAGTTTTGTATTCTCTGTAATTTTGCAATGTGTGAGTTCGGAAGACCATAAAGGAGGCTGTTACATTGATCAAGGCGACTCGTGATAAAAGCATGAATAAGTATTTCCGTAGATTTTTGATTCAGAAAATTCCGAATACGACCTATCTTGTATAAAGCAAGAATTCATTCCACACCCAATTAAATTAAAATTCATTTACATTTATTGGGATGCTGACGGGTCCATTTGGCACCCTCTCTGGTATTTGTCGAGAGGTACGTTTTGGAAGTGCTATAGGAAGTCATTTACCATGTTTACAGATTAAAAGCAAAATTGTGTGACCTTTTTTTTCAATTTTTTAAAATTTATTTTGTTCTCTCCTATAATGAAGTTTGATTTATCAGGGAACTTTCCTGGACTTATAAAGTCTATCTTGACCGCATTTTCCGCAAAGGCCATCACATACCTTTACTAAATCATAAAGGAAATATGCTTCTAATTTTGGGAATTTGTCAACATGATTTTCATCAACAGCTGATCAAAGCATTCCTTCCCAACCGTACTGTGTTCACGACATCTGTGTACATTTGACAGTGTTTGAGATCATAGCCGGAAACACTGTACGGCGTTTTTACAAAGATAGTATCCTCTGCACCTGCCATTTAATAGAAATGCATCGACTGGTTAGGAACCACACCCAGATATATAATGACATGTTAAACTTCGAAGATAATATCGTCTGCACCTGCCATTTAATAAAAATTCAACAACTCCCCCATACCGTAAGTAATGTACAGTAACAAAGCGTTGTTGATTTGAGATAAACCCACTCTTCATATGCAAATTAATAGGATGGCGAACCTTATTTGGAAACCATGCATCGATGCAAAATTGTAAACAAACAACAAATGTTCGCAAAATGTGTTCATTTTTTTGCCCGTTTTTCCGGCGTATAAATGCATTTCGCCATGCGATCCTTAAAGTTAGCAAACAGCTTTATATACCAAAATGTAGCTATATCCCTGAGGAAAATATTTTTGGCGAGGGCCATATGTCACGGATCATTCCTAAAGCCACAATTTTAGCCGAAACGGTCGCTACCCAGCACAAGAGAACCGTCATTTTGTATCATCGCGCGGTGAAATGACATTCCTCAGATCTATTTGGACCGTACCACTATTGAAATGGAGGGGTGTGTTTAATTTGATACAAATATTCTGTAAACATATATCAAAATGTGTTATGTAAATTAAACGCATTCTTGATTTATTTTTTCTCTGAATGTTAAAGGTGATGTGTGAATAAAATGTTATTTACAAAATATTTTAAATTCCACAATTACTTGCGCAATAACTTGTATTCTCTAATGTTTACCTTTTGTAACCCATCCCATTCAGAAGTTCCCTCGCCCATTTACAGGGAACGGACGATGTCCAAATAAGGGCCTAATTATAATAAAGCGTACACATTTTGTTCCGTTTTTTAAAGAGCAGCTATTTTTTTATGTCAAATTAAGCCTATTAAACCACGTTTTTTACTTGTTTTCATCAATTTTCCAAAACGCTATTCACATATGAATGATGTAAATATGTTTGGTCGTTGTTGAACGGGTTTCAACAAGGTCTTCGTCGTTGTTTATCTTGAATCGACAACGGTAAGACGGGTTTATTTTGCTCGGGCAGCTAAAGCTAAAGCTGCCCTCGCAAAATAAACCCGTCTTACCGTGGTCGATTCAAGATAAACAACTCCGAAACCTTATTGAACCCCTAAATGAATCGACTGGTTTGGAACCACGCCCAGATATATGACATGTTAACTTCATAGATAATTCCGCTATTCAGAGGGGTAACACATGATCATTCCAGGATCATGAAATACACCCCTATTTGACGGCGTTTCGCGGACAATATGGCTAATTTGACCGCTTTTTTCGCCCAAAAGCGCAGACATTTTGACTGAAATACCCCCCCCCCCCTTGTTTTCAAGGACACTTTCTAAGAAGTCCCTGTTTTTGCGCAACAACGAGGACACATTTGGTTCAAAATACCCTTTTTCTATTCTCGGGACAATTTGATATGACACAACTCTCATTCTAATTTGTTTGTCTTTCTCGCGGACACAGCCTCCGAAAACACCCCTAATTGTTTTGAAATTGCGGACATATCTTCAAAAAACACCCCTAATGGTACGAAAAAAACCTTTTCCGCGATTTTCTGAACGCTCGTGCGTACCTAAAGTCAATGTTGACTGAAACCACCGGGAAGATAATCTCGTCCCCACCTGCCATTTATGATCATGAAGGAAAATGTACTTTGTATGGTTTTATATTGATAAAAAATGATTTTAAAAATGTACACAATTTTTTTAAATGCTATTAATTTATTTGATGGTTGCCATGGAAAAGGCCCAAAAACTCATAGATGCACCCCCTATATCAACAAATGCATCCTCATAGTGAGATTCCTGAGGGTTGTAGCTTTAAGTTGATATATAATTCATGCTGTTTATTTTTATGGTCAGGTTCCAAAAACATATTGGCCAAATTTCCCTCTACTATTAATAGAAATGAATCACCTGGTTAGGAATCACGCCCAGCTATATAATGACATGTTAATTTCGAAAATAATATCCTCCGCACCTGCCATTTAATAGAAATGAATTGACTGGTTAGGAGCCGACGCCTAGATATATGACATGTTAACTTTGAATTAGGAACTACACCCAGATAAAAGACATGTTATAACTATGAAAATGATCTCCTCTCCACCTGCCATTTAGTAGAAATGAATCGACTCTAGTTAAATTTACCACGAAACACAATTATGGATGAGATGGAACTAGGAGACAAAACTAGTCATAATACATCTACCGCATGGGATGTAAAAGCCACTGCGGCATCAGAAGAATCCCCGACAACTATCAGCACCACATCCTACATGAAACCAGCCATCACTGTCCGTATGGTCGTTGTCGTAGCAATGATATATACAATTATTGCTATCCCGTCATACCTTGCGGTTACAGATGGAGGTGAGTCGAAGTATCAATCAAACAAACACCCCAATATCAAACAATCAAATACCAAAACCGACAGACAGACAGACAGACAAACAGACAGACAGACCGACAGACAGACAGACAGATAGACCGACAGACAGACAGAGATCGAGATATAAGAGTGCTCATATTTGAATACATGTTTAACCTGTAGTTTCTTGATATTTCTAGAATACAATGATATGTGCGTTTTGTCATTTAAGAGGACCTAAAAGAAGATATGAAATCTGCAGTCCTAAAGAAATAGCAAGTAATAGATACGATCATAACTCTATAGAAAACTCTAAATAGCATAGTTCGGACTTAAAAATATCAAATAAAAAATTGTGGATTATTTTTCCCCTCTTCAATTTGAGATAGGCCGATTGTTCACGAAAATCGGTTAACATTAACAATTTCAAGAACGTTACACCGAAAAGAATGAGAAAAAGGCAACTTCGTCATTTCCGCACTTGGGTTTTGAACACCCATATAATAGTGAGTGACAGGTGCGTGTTATATTACGGTCAACACAGTAAGTGACTAACCAGGTAATGAATGTGCTGATGACTCTAAAAGTATAACTCCTACATAAACATATTAAATTATCAAGTTGTTTACAAATTTCTCCTCTTTAATTTGAGATATTGCATGCTTACAATGGTTGATTTTATTGAGGATGTTACAATCCCAATTGTAAGGTCAAGTCTGATTTTCATTTTTGAGTCCGCGTGTAGAAAAGCAAAATGCAAAAATGAAAATCAGACTTGACCTTGCATTTGGGAATGTAACTTCCTCAATAAGGCAAAAAAAAGTAGACTTGCCCTTTCAGGGTCAAAGTCAGGGTCGGACGGTCGGATTTCTTTTTGAAATTTTTTGAAATTTTTTGAAAAATTACTGCACAAAAAACACGTTTTAAAGATTTATTTTTTTATTTTTTTATTTTTTATTTATTTTTTATTTATTTTTATTCAATTTTTTATTTTTTTATTTTTTATTCTTTTTTTTTGAAAAAAAAAAAAATAGCGACCCTAGATTTCCGAAAATTCGGGTCGGTCGGAAAGGGCAAGTCAACTCTTTTTTTGTTGGCCTAATCAACCATTGTTATATAGCATGCAATATCTCAAACTAAAGAGGAGAAATTTCTCTACAACTGTATAATGATGATTATGTAGGAGTTACACTTTTAGAGTTATCAGCACATTTATTAACTGGTCAGTTACCAATGGGCGTGATCAATTGAAGCATTCCGGTCCTCAACTTACTATCGACCGGTGAGTCAGGGGCGGATCCAGGGTGCTGCGGTGGCTGCAGCACCCCAGGGTATGAAGAAGAAGAAAAAAGAAAAAAAGGGGAGGGAAAGAAAAAGGAAAGGGGGAAATGGAAAGGAGACAAAAAAGGAAAGATAAGAGAAGAAAAGGAAATGGAAAAGAAAGGCAATTATAGTGGGGGCTTATAGAACAAGAAAAGGGCCTACTGAAAGTGTGCGGAAATAGCAGGTGCGGTATAGGGATAGGCATAGGCTTTTCTAAAACAGCTATAGAGAATATAAGACTATTCTCTTCTTTAAGACGTTGCTATGGTTCGTGATATAATAGTCTTATCACGCAAATTACGGCCAGTCAGTAAATCAGGTTTTTAAACATTAGCCATCATGAATAAGAGGAAATACCGCGCGCGCGCTTTGTATTTTCTACGGGTCAGGGTAGTTTGTCCTCTTGAGTGTCATTCACTTAAAGTCCACACAAAAGAACCACGTACTCTCTAAATGTAAAACGACTGGAAATAGTGAAAATTCACTCGAAAAGGAGTGAAGGGAGTGAAACGCAGGACAACCCGTTTTAGAGTGGAAAATGTTCACTCTAAAAGGAGTGTGAAAGTTAATTTTTCACTCTCAATAAGAGTGGAACATTGTCATAATAAAATCTCCTTTCACTCCTTTTAGAATGTTTCCTACTCAAAAACGTGTTGTCCTGCGTTAAACTCCTTGAAAGAGTGGAAAACCACTCTTTTACATTTAGAGAGTTACCAGTATCATATATATTTTATATTTTTCTAATAATTTCTTCTTCTTTTTGTAAGCGGTTCGAATTATTCTGGTATACTGTACATAGTAAGACTCTGCAATTAATCAATAATGATACGAGCAAATTAAATCATACAATTTAATCAGGTATATAGTACTAATAGAGCCAAAGTTGCTATAGTAACATAACATCGACGTTATTAGAATTGAAATTTTAATTGTGAATTACGAGAGATGAGAAGTTTCCTTAATCAAGTATATAGTACTAATGGAGCCAAAGTTGCTATAGTAACCTAACATCGACGTTAATAGAATTGAAATTTTAACGTGAATACGAGAGATGAGAAGTTTCCTAAATGCATCAATGAACATAATGCTATCAGAAATTATTCATAATCAATTATTTTAATTATATTGGTCAGCTATGTTCTTACTGGTTGCCAACTTTAATAAATCTGATACCGTTACAATGTTCGACTTACCTTGATATGCATTTTTGTATTTACTTATTATCATTATTATTGTAATTAAAAATATTTAAATATAAATTATATATTATCATTATTACATGTATTAGTATTTGAATATTCCAGAACCGAACACTTGAACTCACACAACAACTTAAAAACCGTGGTTACCAGAGAATCTACTCTCACATAACACTAAAAAGACCAAAAACAATGCCCGTGTTCCGCCCTGATCGCCCCAACCTCCAAAAGATCATTTCAAGACATTGGCCTGTTGTTGTTGACAACTCTCGTCTACAGAAGCCATAAGGACACTCGTGTCAGAGCCCGCGTATCGAAACCCACTAAGCCAGGCATTCTCAAATGGTGGCGCGCGCGCCACTTGTGGCGCATCAAGGCATCCTAAGTGGCGCGAGAGTGGTTAAAATTTGTTTTAAAAATAAATCATATCATGATATAACCAGATTTCATAGGCCTATGACGGTCAGATGTATCAAGACAGCAATTTTTCGCGCGCTCCGCGCGCATGTGCCCTCAAAAGAGTAATATTAGTTATTATGTTGCCTACATATATAATGTTAAAATATTTTGTGACGGGAATTTTGCCATTGTAAATTCTAAAAAAATATGACCAAGTGGAGCTTGAACAAGTTGGTTACTAAAATGTGGCGCATCAGTAAATCTAGTTGAGAAAGCCTGCACTAAGCAATTGGAAATCAACGTTAATGATGGATGTCAACCATGCGGTAAACCCAGATGTAAAAACTGTAATAATATGCAAGTATCTAATTCATTTAAAAGTCACATCACGAACAAATCTTACCCTATCAATCATCATATTATATTACATGTAACAAATGTTGTGTAATATAATTCAATGTTCTGTATGTAGCATACAATATGTAGGGGAAACCGGCAACACTATTCAAGAACGCATGAAAAACCACAGATCCACTATCAAAAACCATGCCAAACATCTTGATAAACCCGTTGCAGCTCATTTTTCCCTCCCCAATCATAACCTTAATACTCTAAATGTCACAGTTATCGAAAACCTAGGTAAACAATCTAAATTCCGCCGTCAACTCAGAGAACAATTCTGGATCAAAACACTTAACACTTTCCAACCCAATGGTCTCAACATACGTGATTGGTAATTCCCCCCTTTTTTTGTCATTTTGACACTATTGATTTCATATTCCTTCTATGGTTGTACTTCGTTTTTAGTTCTATGTATATTTAGTCCTGAGGAAGAAACGTATAGTTTCGATAGCTTGACGATATATACAGCCCTATGTCACTCATATCTGTCCATTGTTGAGATTTGGTTCAGTATAGCGGACTCTATAAAACTTTCAACCCCCCCCCCCCCCCCAGAAGTTACAGCGTAAACTGTCAATCATCGTTGTGAATGAATGAATAGTCATGACTATTCATGATCTCACACGATGTGATCGTCGCGATCCGGCGTCATTCCCAACTGATCTGATTACAATATTCATAAAATGCAAATGACGCCACGCCCCTACTGTGTCACTGTCAGACGAAGCCATCCACAATTTAAAATTCGTATTTTGTTCTACGTAAATTAATTTCAAATAACCAATTCTGAATGTTTCGTGTCATATAAAAACTAAATTCTGCCATCATTAAAGCAAATCAGTTCTACTCTTAATCACAATCAGCTTTTTTTACCATTGGTGTACTATTATTGTGCCACAAATCATGTTTTCAGCCGATAAAATCAACCACGTCTTAGGTCATGTAGGTCGTCTGGTTAGCTACGACAATGATAGTTCGCCTCCTACAAAAGCTTCACCCGTGAATTTGGTTTTAGTAGGCGAAATTTTGTCGGAGGAGTGTCCTCTCCCATAATTATAGACTCCCTGATATATATACCGTTTCCCATCTATTCAACAATATATTTTACTACTCCATGGGATGTATCTTTCGAGATCCGGTACGATTATGACTGTTTGGCTAATTCACCTCACCATTATATTTGAATATTATATACGTGTACGGTATTCTGGTGGGCTTATAGTTCTATCTTTGTTAAATGTTCATGCATTTACATTTAATTCAAGCAACAATTCCATTATTTTGTTATATTACTAACTAATAGACTGATATATTTATGTTGACAACTATCTTTACGCAGTTCATATAATTTACCCGGTGGCTGATAATGAACCCACATTCATAATTTCAATTCTAATAACGTCGATGTTATGTTACTATAGCAACTTTGGCTCCATTAGTACTATATACCTGATTGTATGATTTAATTTGTTCGTATCATTATTGATTAATTGCAGAGTCTTACTATATATATACAGTGTACCAGAATAATTCGAACCACTTGGGAGGCGCTTTAGAAGCACCGTTTTATTATTATTATTATTATTATTACAAAAAATATAAACTATATATGATACTGGTAACTCTCTAAATTATTACTTGAAAGAATGGAAAACCACTCTTACATTTAGAGAGTACATGTATATAGGCCCGGACCGACAATTATTTGTCGGAATCGGAAGTTCGAAAACAGCGATGAGAAAAGATGAGTAAAAGTTTATTTAATTAAGAAAACCTGATTATGTAGACTATGTTATCTTCACTTTGTTTACCTTAAACACATATATTTATAAAATAGGAATTGATGAGGTCTGAAATGGCTTCGAAACGCCTTGAGAGAGTATCGAAATTAAAAATTCTAACGCCGCTCTTTTACTCAGTACCCAAACACCCATCATGGAACCAAGGGGAAACCACCTTTGACATCCAGCTATCCAGCTATAAGCCAAATGCCGGGCAGAAATGTCAGAATCAATATCGGTGCCCTTAAGCGGACCCGAACCCCACGCCACATTAGGTGTAGGCCCCCTACTCAATACCCAACACCGGGGACCAAAGGTGGACACCCACCTTTGGATCTATATTAAAGCAAAATAACAGGCAAAATGTCAGATCATAATTATAAAGGAAAATAATTATAATGTTTGTGAGACTTCAAACTGCTTAGAAATTCCCTCAGCGGAACACGCCACACCACTTCTTGACAACCACCTTAATGCGATTTCCAGCGGTCATTACAGCAACAACAACAAAAAACAATTTAAAAATGCCTGAATTGTATAGGAAATTATAGGTCTGAATGGCTTAGAAACGCCCACAGAGAGCGTCTAAATTCAAAATGTTCCCCACGGCTCAAGATACTCATATTGATGATTTGGTACCAAGCAAATGCCAATAAAAAAATAAATAAACCATATTATTTTTTTATTGGCATTTTTTACCCTCTTTTGGCCTTCATCATTTGTTTATATATTTAACAAAATACGCAAGGAAATGGCCTCACAGCGCTTTAAAATCTCTTTTTGTTTTGGCCAAACCCCACGCCGATAGCTAGGACGCTCCACTCGCTTCGCTCGTTACGCTCTACATGCGCGGATACAGGGGGGTTAAAAAAAACCAATATTGATCGGAAATAAAGCGATTTGTCAAAAGTACACACCAAATAGCACCAAATGGGTTCGAAAATTGAAAAAAAAATCCAATTCTGAGGGGGGGAGCAGCACATCACACCTCAGACTCCCCCTGTTCGAGCTTTTAAACAATCTATTTTGCTCTGACTTTGTATTGATATGTTGTATACCGGTACGCGAAATAAATAAACCTGTAAACCTGTATAGGCCTACTTAAATCAGGAAAATATGCTCAACTTCTTTCTTGCATGAAGAGGTGGCTTTTCGATAAAATGTTGGTCAAAAGTATACACCAGATCGCACCAAATGAGTTCCAAAATTGATTTTTTTTTTCTACTTCTGAGGGGAGCACATCCCCCCTCAGATTCAGATTTTTTTTTTTGGATCGTCTTTTCACAGCACCCCGGGGTGCGACCATCCTGTATCCGCGCTTGCGGTGAGTTGTCGCTATAATACCAGTATAGTTAAATCACCCTATTGCTACAGCGAGGCTGCGTGTAGAAGAACCAAAATGTAACGCGTGAGAAAGGGACTTGGTTTTCGTCTTGGACACATAGCTCTGTTAACATAGCTCTGTCAATCTTCACGAGCAATAGCTCAAATTAAAGAGAGGACCTTTCTTTACAAACTCATAATTTAACAAATTGTATGTAGGAGCTATATCTTTACAGTTATGAGCATTTCCTGGTAAATGACTTTTCGAGGACTGTAGACTGTAGTCGGAATATCTGTCCCGTGCGTCCTTAACGCTTATTTCTTCCAAATATCGCATCTAATACAGGTCCAGTTTGTACACCCAAACTTATGATGCACGCATCTAGATGCCTACCGTGTTCAAATCAGATGATGAGTGTTTCTGAGTGTGCTGACGAGGCTGATCCGGGCATAAGCAAAGAAAATAGAGATTTCAAACCAATGGTATATTCGTCATTAATCAGGAGTGAAACATCTGTAATGATTAAGACTAAGTCTCCTGGTAGCAACTTCGAGCCTTGTTTCTGCATCAAGACTATACCCCTTACGGGTAGGAAACATTTGGTCTCATAATTGTTTATATCAATTGGTTCTACCTTTGAGTAAGCATTCATAAATTAGTCTACATGTAGCGCAAATATTTAATTTTCAGGATTAAAATCGCTACCTCGGTACCGACAGCCTAGCTGGTCTAGTGTTTATGACATATGACATGTCAACATGCTGAAAAGCATATGAAAATGTGTTATAAATGTAATGATATGCAATGTAAACATGATGAAACTATGAAATGGGAAAATTATGTGAACATGTATAGATATGATGAATGTATAGGCCTACATTCTGAAAAATATATAATTATGCACTTGCTTGCTATATGTAATAATGAATGTAAACATGCTGAAAAGCATATGAAAATGTGTTATAAATGTAATGATATGCAATGTAAACATGATGAAACTATGAAATGGGAAACTTATGTGAACATATAAATATGTGTAAACATGTATATATAAATATGATGAATGTATACATTCTGAAAAATATATAATTATGCACTTGCATGCTATACCGTGTAATGATGAATGTCAACATGCTGAAAAGCATATGAAAATGTGTTATAAATGTAATGATATGCAATGTAAACATGATGAAACTATGAAATGATAAAATTATGTGAACATATATAAATATGTGTAAACATGTATATATAAATATGATGAATGTATACATTCTGAAAAATATATAATTATGCACTTGCATGCTATACCGTGTAATGATGAATGTAAACATGCTGAAAAGCATATGAAAATGTGTTATAAATGTAATGATATGCAATGTAAACATGATGAAACTATGAAATGTTAAAATTATGTGAACATATATAAATATGTTTAAACATGTATATATAAATATGATGAATGTATACATTCTGAAAAATATATAATTATGCACTTGCATGCTGTACCGTGTAATGATGAATGTAAACATGCTGAAAAGCATATGAAAATGTGTATAAATGTAATGATATGCAATGTAAACATGAGGTAACTATGAAATGGGAAACTTATGTGAACATGTATAAATATGATGAATGTATAGGCCTACATTCTGAAAAATATATAATTATGCACTTGCATGCTATACCGTGTAATGATGAATGTCAACATGCTGAAAAGCATATGAAAATGTGTTATAAATGTAATGATATGCAATGTAAACATGATGAAACTATGAAATGTTAAAATTATGTGAACATATATAAATATGTGTAAACATGTATATATAAATATGATGAATGTATACATTCTGAAAAATATATAATTATGCACTTGCATCCTGTACCGTGTAATGATGAATGTAAACATGCTGAAAAGCATATGAAAATGTGTTATAAATGTAATGATATGCAATGTAAACATGATGAAACTATGAAATGGGGAAATTATGTGAACATGTATAGATATGATGAATGTATAGGCCTACATTCTGAAAAATACATAATTATGCACTTGTTTGCTATACCGTGTAATGATGAATGTAAACATGCTGAAAAGCATATGAAAATGTGTTATAAATGTAATGATATGCAATGTAAACATGAGGTAACTATGAAATGTTAAAATTATGTGAACATATAAATATGATGAATATATACATTCTGAAAAATATATATTTATGCACTTGCATGCTATACCGTGTAATGATGAATGTAAACATGCTGAAAAGCATATGAAAATGTGTTATAAATGTAATGGTATGCAATGTAAACATTATGAAATTATGAAATGTGAAAATTATGTGAACATGTTTAAATATGTGTAAACATGTATATATAAATATGATGAATGTATACATTCTGAAATATATATAATTATGCACTTGCATGCTGTACCGTGTAATGATGAATGTAAACATGCTGAAAAGCATATGAAAATGTGTTATAAATGTAATGATATGCAATATAAACATGATGAAACTTTGAAATGTTAAAATTATGTGAACATGTATAATGTGTAAACATGTATAAATATGATGAATGTATATACATTCTGAAAAATATATAATTATGCACTTGCATGCTGTACCGTGTAATGATGAATGTAATCATGCTGAAAAGCATACGAAAATGTGTTATAAATGTAATTATAATATGCAATGTAAACATGATGAAACTATGGAAAATGTGAAAATAATGTGAACATGTATATATACAGGGTGAGTCAAAAACACTGCAATCGTGAAAAGAAGCCATTTTGTTTTCAAAACCAAGTTGATTTTTGAAACTTTTTAAACGTTGCAAGAATGACATATTTGATCCTAACATTGTGTGAAAAAAATGAAGTCGATCGCATTTTCCGTTTGTCTTTGGTGACCCTCTTTGCTGCACAACCTAATTTACATGTTTGTCCACGAACACTGTGATTTTCAATTGAAATTGCGAACATTGGATTTTCAAATTTGAATATCCCGCCAAGAACTATTTGGAACATTTCAGTGGTTTTTTTATGAAAATGTGTTATATAATGTAATGATATGCAATGTAAACATCCCTTTAAAGGGGATAACACAGACTCAAATATATTTCCCTTTAATTTGGGGGAAACTATTTTTACTTGGAAGTGAAACTTGTTACATTCATCCGATAATTTGTTGGTATTATTTTATTCATGTGAATTATTTCTATGGCCATTAACTACACCCCTTTGCTCTCCCGGTAGGCCAACTACCACTCCCAACACGTTTCTGGAACCCATATTCGTGCATAATGCTCATGTAAAGTAATTGGACCGGCCCCTTCCGAGTTTTCTTACAGCGAAGATACACCCTTTAATCCTACAGATCACACATATTAGGCACTAAAATGTACCCCTTCTTCGTGTAATCACGAAACCCTTTTTAAATTTACCCTTTCAAATAAACCACCTTCCATTTATAGTTAGTATGATTGAGAAAACTTTGCATTTAAAAGCAGGTGTTCCGATTTCTGGTCCGATTTTCTACTATGTTTTCTATTCTACATGAAGGGATCATCCTTAAAATATCTATATTCCAAAGTTTGAGCTGCATAACTCCAATATTTCTTATTTTAGAAGCACAAGGTGACATGATATTTGTCCCCATTGAGTAGTACACACACTTGCCGGGTGGTTAACCAACTTTGGCGGTAATTCACGTCACTGCATTTTGACCTATAACGTCTATAATGCCAAATATTTTACAGATATAATGAGAAAAATATGTATTTTATTTTGATATAAAAATATGTTGATGTAAAAAAAAATCTAACGTGATCGGACATACACCTTTAACTATAATTGCAATATGTCAATCTCAATCTCAAAAGTTGTTGCATGATAATAAAAACAATGTTTTAACAAATATTTGCGAAAGTAGAAGACATCACCCTTGTTTCGTGAAGTTGTACACACAAAGGTACCCGAAAGTTTTTTAAGAACGGGGCTTATCGGTTTGCACTACGCATTTCCATTTTCAAAATTAATTTCAAAGAATAAGATCATTTAAAGCTCTTCCTTCAACGTAGACATATTTCATATTTCATCTCATATTTTCATGAGGAATTTCAGGTTATTATTGTTTCTTAGGGTCATGAAAATTCCTATATCGTTAGTAAAGGAATGGACCCTTAACCCAATTTCTGTGAAGCTGGTCATGTTAGTTAAACTAATCAACCGTATTAACTAAAATGAAGTAACACTACGATTTGAGAGGTGTTTATTTAGCTAAACATCATACCATCAATTGAACCGAGTTAAATACGTTTTGGTAATGTTTGTTAAAACAGGGACATTTAGAATGTCCGTGATAACGGCAAAATGCGAGTTGAAAATTTATTTTTCAAATATATTTCTCGTAAAAGCTCCTCACAGGTCAAAAGGATATTAGGCCTATGTCTCAAAATTAACAGACATGAAATTGTGAGTCTGAAATGGAGAAGTCTGAAGAAGAGAAAAGATTACGTATTGTGCACGGCGCATATTGTGAGTAAAAGAAGCCGAAATGATTACTTGCAGTGGACTGATTCCCTGGGCATTATTCACCCTTCTGACGGAAATATCTTAGTTTTGGCTTTCCCTTTAAAGGGAAACGTTATTCATCCAAAATGCTATAGAGGCTGCATACACTTGTATTGAGGTCACCAACCCGCTTTCCTCCTAAATCTGTGTAACAGAGTACATGTAACATATGTCCACATTCCTCTATGTACTTAGGTTTTGGGCGCATGCTCAAAATTCTAAATTTTACAGAAAGGGTCATTCCCCCTCTTTGAGGTACATGAAAACAAATGTTCATTAAAATCATCTTGGTGAAAGTACACAAAGTGACTCAACCTCATGTTTCAAATTATTGAGAGCGTGAAAATGCTACCCAACTGTGTGAATCTAAAATGTAAAACAAAATGAGTACCTGGACAAATATGATCACTCAGCATTAGCATCTTCTGAATACAAAACAATCACAAATTGGAATTAAATATGTAAATAGGTGGAATAATCATCACTTAATCAAAATATGGTACTTGTATTTGTAGGTAACATTGAGAAGTGTACCTTCAACTTCATCATTCCACCACGTGGTCAATTGGAGAGATTAGTGATGGCACTTTTTTTCCATACAAGCTTGATATGTTGACTTTGAGTGGGGAAAAGGAATAAGAGATCGAAGTATTTTGAAACTGGACCCTAAAAATCTAGCCGTGGACACTTTTCGTTGAATTCGACCATATAATAGTGAGTGACAGGTGCGTGTTATATTACTGTCAACACAGTAAGTAACTAACCAGGTAATGAATGTGCTGATAACTCTAAAAGTATAACTCCTACATAAACATATTAAATTATAAAGTTGTTGACAATTTTCTCCTCTTTAATTTGGGATATTGCATGCTAACTGTTAAACAATGGTTGATTTTATTGAGGATGTTACAATCCTAATTGTAAGGTCAAGTCTGATTTTCATTTTCACATTTACACGGGGAGAGCGGGTATGCCGTATTGATCAACCGTAACAATACGGCCGGCCGAATATCCATCAACCTGGGCCAGGCATTCTCAACTGGTGGCGCGCGCGCCACTTGTGGTGGCGAATCAAGGCATCCTAAGTGGCGCGAAAGTGGTTAAAATTTGTTTTTTAAAAAACAAAATCATATGATATAGCCAGATTTCATAGGCCTATGACGGTCAGATGTATAAAAACAGCAATTTTTCTCGCGCTACGAGCGCATGTGCCCTCAAAAGAGTAATATTAGTTAGCATGCTGCCTACATATATGTTAAAATATTGTGAAATTAATGTTATAAGGGAATTTTGCCATTGTAAATTCTAAAAAAAATATGACCAAGTGGAGCTTCAACAAGTTGGTTACTAAAATGTGGCGCATCAGTAAATCTAGTGCCCCGGAGAAAGCCTGACCTGGGCACCAACCGGTGAATTAGCACTACAACTACCAGTAATCAATAATTTGCCGGTCTGAGTTCGCGTGTAGAAAAGCAAAATGCAAAAATGAAAATCAGACTTGACCTTGCATTTGGGAATGTAACTTCCTCAATAATCAACCATTCTTATATAGCATGCAATATCTCAAACTAAAGAGAAATTTCTCTACAACTGTATAATGATGATTATGTATATAGGAGTTACACTTTTAGAGTTATCAGCACATTTATTAACTGGTCAGTTTACAATTACAAATTTGAATTGAAGTGAAATGATGCTCTGAAATATGTTACACTTACAAAGTTTCAAATTTGACTATACACAGTGTAAAACCCAAAAGTGTGCAATTTCATCGAACAATGTGGAAATTACAAACATTCTTTAAAATGATGTAAACTCATCAAAATTAAATTAACTAGTTGAAAACAATGTGTATAATTTAGTTTATGATAATAAAAGTCCAAATATTTTATTCTAATGTATGTAAAATGATTAAATCAACAGAAAACAAGAATAATTCTGTAGTATTGAATACAATTTTGAATTTTGGTTGCCGTGGTAACCAAAATAAATAACAAAAGAACATATGATTGCATATTTTAAAACAATCATATAAATATTAGTAAAATATGTAAAGGACAACTTGATCTAAAATAATAAAGGGTAAATAAAAATTGATTTGAATTTTTTTCATGATTTCCCAAAACAGTGTTATAATATATTAAGGTTACCATGGAAACTATCCTAAAACTTAGGCATGCCCCTGCATATAACCTGTGCATAGCCCAGAGTAAGATTCCTGACAGTTGTGGCTTTGATCTAATGTGTTATGTGTACTGTTTATTCCACGGTAAGGTACTCCTAAGGCAATTTGATCATGAGTCAATTTTTGGACAAGATGTTACCACATTGGCATTACCTTGTAGAAACACTTATATCATGAGATATGAACAAACTAAAATTCAAATTGCTCTGATGAGCTATACAAATTTGAAACCTAGTTCCTTTAATATTTTCTTTGTCTGTACCTTGATTGGCGTAATTTGATATTTACTGGATAAACAACTTTAAATTGAGCATTTCATTTTTTTTTGAATGACAAAATAGGAAATTCGCATTTTTTTTTTAAAAATGTGTAAAATTGTGGGAAAAGTGGTAAAAAAAGAGATTTTATCGTAGAAAATTATTTGTGTTTGGCGACCAAATTCGAAAATCGTAAATTTCTATTAAAAATAACAAAAAAAGAATATTGGTTGCCATAGCAACCAAAAATAATAATAAAAATAACATTTATTTATCATTTTCATAAAAGGTTAATACTCATAAGTTAAGATCATGAAGGAAAATGTACTTTGTAGGGTTTTATATTGATAAAAAATGATTTTAAAAATGTACCCAATTTTTTTTAATACTATTAATTTATTTGATGGTTGCCATGGAAACGGCCCAAAATCATAGATGCACCCCCTATATCAACAAATGCATCCCCATGGTGAGATTCCTGAGGGTTGTAGCTTTAATTTGATATATAATTCATGCTGTTTATTTTTATGGTCAGGTTCCAAAAATATATTGGCCAAATTTCCCTCTACTATTAATAGAAATGAATCACCTGGTTGGGAATCACGCCCAGATATATAATGACATGTTAATTTCGAAAATAATATCCTCCGCACCTGCCATTTAATAGAAATGAATTGACTGGTTAGGAGCCGACGCCAAGAGATATATGACATGTTAACTTTGAATTAGGAACTACACCCAGATAAAAGACATGTTATAACTATGAAAATGATCTCCTCTCCACCTGCCATTTAGTAGAAATGAATCGACTCTAGATAAATTTACCAAGAAACACAATTATGGATGAGATGGAACTAGGAGACAAAACTAGTAATAATACATCTACCGCATGGGATGTAAAAGCCACTGCGGCATCAGAAGAATCCCCGACAACTATCAGCACCACATCCTACATGAAACCAGCCGTCACTGTCCGTATGGTCGTTGTCGTAGCAATGATATATACAATTATTGCTATCCCGTCATACCTTGCGGTTACAGATGGAGGTGAGTCGAAGAATCAATCAAACAAACACCCCAATATCAAACAATCAAATACCAAAACCGACAGACAGTCAGACACAATGACCGCCAGACGGACAGACAGACAGACAGACAGACCGACAGACCGACAGACAGACAGACAGACAGACAGACAGACAGACAGACAGACAGACAGACAGACAGACGGTTGACATTAACAATTTCAAGAACGTTATACACCGAAAAGAATGAGAAAAAGGCAAACTTCGTCATTTCCGCACTTGGGTTTTGAACACGCATATTATAGTGACTGACAGGTGCGTGTTATATTACTGTCAACACAGAAAGTAACTAACCAGGTAATGAATGTGCTGATAACTCTAAAAGTATAAGATAAACATATTAAAATATAAAGTTGTTGACAAATTTCTCCTCTTTAATTTGAGATATTGCATGCTAACTGTTAAACAATGGTTGATTTTATTGAGGATGTTACAATCCCAATTGTAAGGTCAAGTCTGATTTTCATTTTCACATTAACACGGGAGAGCGGGTATGCCGTATTGATCAACCGTAACAATACGGCCGGCCGAGTATCCAACAACCTGGGCACCAACCGGTGAATTAGCACTCCAACTACCAGTAAGCAATAATTTGCCGGTCTGAGTCCGCGTGTAGAAAAGCAAAAATGCAAAAATGAAAATTAGACTTGACCTTGCATTTGGGAATGTAACTTCCTCAATAATCAACCATTCCTATATAGCATGCAATATCTCAAACTAAAGAGGAGAAATTTCTCTACAACTGTATAATGATGATTATGTAGGCGTTACACTTATAGAGTTATCAGCACATTTATTAACTGGTCATTTACCAATTGTGTTGGCTGTATATGGGCGTGAACAATTGAAGCATTCCGGTCCTCAACTTACTATCGACCGGTGAGTCAGGGGCGGATCCAGGGGTGCTGCGGTGGCTGCAGCACCCCGGGTTGTGAAGAAGAAAAAAAGGGGGGAGAAAGAAAAAGGAAAGGGGGAAAAGGAAAGGAGACAAAAAAGGAAAGATAAGAGAAGAAAAGGAAATGGAAAACCTGAGGAAATAGTGAAAATTCACTCGAAAAGGAGTGAAGGGAGTGAAACCCGTTTTAGAGTGGAAAATGTTCACTCTAAAAGGAGTGTGAAAGTTAATTTTTCACTCTCAATAAGAGTGGAACATTGTCATAATAAAATCCCCTTTCACTCCTTTTAGAGTGTTTCCCACTCAAAAACGTGTTGTCCTGCGTTTAACTCCTTGAAAGAGTGGAAACCACTCTTTTACATTTAGAGAGTTACCAGTATCATATATATTTTATATTTTTCTAATAATTTCTTCTTCTTTTTGTAAGCGGTTCGAATTATTCTGGTACACTGTATATAGTAAGACTCTGCAATTAATCAATAATGATACGAGCAAATTAAATCATACAATTTAATCAGGTATATAGTACTAATGGAGCCAAAGTTGCTATAGTAACATAATAACATCGACGTTATTAGAATTGAAATTTTAATGTGAATACGAGAGATGAGAAGTTTCCAGCAATTCACCCTACTGACTTAATGCATCAATGAACATAATGCTATCAGAAGTTATTCATAATCAATTATTTTAATTATATTGGTCAGCTATGTTCTTACTGGTTGCCAACTTTAATCAATCTGATACCGTTTTAATGTTCGACTTACCTTGATATGCATTTTTGTATTTACTTATTATCATTATTATTGTAATTAAAAATATTAAATATAAATTATATATATTATCATTATTACATGTATTAGTATTTGAATATTCCAGAACCGAACACTTGAACTCACAAAACAACTTAAAAACCGTGGTTACCAGAGAATCTACTCTCACATAACACTAAACAGACCAAAAACAATGCCCGTGTTCCGCCCTGATCGCCCCAACCTCCAAAAGATCATTTCAAGACATTGGCCTGTTGTTGTTGACAACTCTCGTCTACAGAAGCCATAAGGACACTCTTGTCAGAGCCCGCGTATCGAAACCCACTAAGCAATTGGAAATCAACGTTAATGATGGATGTCAACCATGCGGTAAACCCAGATGTAAAAACTGTAATAATATGCAAGTATCTAATTCATTTAAAAGTCACATCACGAGCAAATCTTACCCATCAATCATCATATTATATTACATGTAACACCGCAAATGTTGTGTATATAATTCATTGTTCTGTATGTAGCATACAATATGTAGGGGAAACCGGCAACACTATTCAAGAACGCATGAGAAACCACAGATCCACTATCAAAAACCATGCCAAACATCCTTGATAAACCCGTTGCAGCTCATTTTTCCCTCCCCAATCATAACCTTAATACTCTAAATGTCACAGTTATCGAAAGCCTAGGTAAACAAATAAATTCCGCCGTCAACTCAGAGAACAATTCTGGATCAAAAAACTTAACACATTCCAACCCAATGGCAAGGAGTATATATAATAGGAGGGGACACTTAGCTCATTTGCATATTTGCTCATTAATATGATTAACCCCGCGAACCCAGTCAAAGGTCGCAGATAACGCCCTCTGGAGAGTCAAGGGGACTTTCTTTTGTTCTCTAACGACAGCGTTGGGACAGCGCATGAAGTTTCTTGTACAGAGTTGGCGATGAGCGATTGAGAAGTATAACAAAAGCATACATATAAACAGATCGTAACATGAATAATGCAATGCAACAGGTCACACAACGTTCAGTCGAGCGACCGTATAAACAGTATACAAGATGCCATTTACTGTGTTCGAAATGTCAACGCCTTTACCATTCTTTCCAAAATAAGGAGTATAATCACATTACAAACACATTTTGTGCGAGAGTAACATATAAATATGGTTTAAAATGTCAAAAATGGCACGATAAAAATCCGTTCGTTATAAATAAAAGAATCAATGGTTAAATAATAAAACTGACACAATTACACTCGTCGATCTCTGTGGCGTGCATACGTTGGTCATATCGTTTGGAATCGGCAATCACGGGTTCGAAATGTCCGTGTATTCGTTGTTGTTTTACATTTTATTTTATTTTTAATTTTTTTAAAACTTGATTGTGGATGCATGTAACATTATTTTTATGTCAATTTTTATAATTTATAAAGGCCGCCAATGCTTTCATAGTTTTTTCTATTCTTTTTTTAATCTATTTTTCTATAGATCATTTATCTCTGGATTTATTTAACTTTATAATCTAAACAATTAAAATGCGTAAACAATATATTATTGCTCGATAAATAAGTGATTGAAGTTGAGTTCACTTTGATAATGATAGCAACACTTGTTGTAAAACCATTTTACCACGGTGCCCAACCATTTCTCATTTGCACACTTTGTTTATACATTCAGAGATGTCATTTTTATAGCTTGTTATAGCTAGGCTAATATACAACTGTAACTAGCTATTTGGATACACGAAGCAAATACATTTCCAAAACAGACCATAGCCAATCGTACAACATGAGAAATGAGACCGTTCTATCAATGTTAAATCTACCATGATTACCATTTTTTTTTAAATCTGTACAACCGATGAATTTCTGGAAAATCTTTGGTACAACTTCATTCCAGGAAAGTTAGTTCTTGTACCAAATTTAGCTAGCTTTAATAAATGAATTGGAAGACGCAATATTCATGTCGAAATATATGTGGAAAGGCAATCAGACAACTATTGATAGACGCGATCAAGTCTTGTACCTTTGAAAGGTGATTAGAGGTAATCCACGTATCAGCCATTGGAGAGCTAGAGTTGGTTCAGAATTAAAAAAGACCACAACACCACATATATCTTACTCTGTGAAACACACATGTTGATGGATACTCGTTTGAAAATAACCCGCCAATGTACATTATAATAGCCCGTCATTATGTTAACAGAGTAACGCTTGTATTCAAAGGGTTGGCTTGTTGAAGGTCGTACATTGACTTGATCTGAACAACGAATAATATGGGAGCGAAAACCTTTTGTTACGGGCACGCATGAGTAAAGTGGGTTCCCTCTTATGAATCAAAATTGTAATTTCAGTGCCAAAGATCTTGAAAAAGGTTACAGGGGACATTCTCGCTTCAACGATGCTCCTATGCGTAGGTCAACTGAAAGCCCGGTCCGATGGTAGACTCCGGCGCCACTTGGCCAATGCGTGGAACAAAAAAATCAGCAACAAGTGATGTTTTATCTTAGGAGATAAAAAAATATGTACACATTTTCTCATAATACTTTATGCTGCTACGCTTCAGATGGTATTAGATGGTTATAGCATATGCACGGCGCAAAGTGCACGGCGTCTCATTTAGGCCCACAGGCCGGGCGGGCTAGAGAAGTGCTTAGAACCGTGACTATATTAAAGGGACACTAAGAGATGTGTTAGAGGCAGCGCCCTCAATTATGATAAAAACTGAGATTAGTTTATTTTTATAATTGTATTACATGTATGAACTTACACCTATAAGGATTAAGAAAAATCAGCTCTCTTTGTACCAGAAAACGTCGATTCAAAAAATGCTTATCCCGCGGGACCAGCATTTTACGTCCGACTGTATCCCCGTGCAGTACGCGTGATACATAACGCGAACCATATTTGCATAGAGGGCGTTTTTCAATAAATAGAGATGATATTGTTTTAATCTAGTTTTGCTGTGTTTTTTGTTAGTAGAAACAACAATAATGGCGATTTTTAATGTTCATCTTGAATTCTGAAGTAAATTTTTAAACATTTAAACTTTTCAACACCACTTAATGTCCCTTTAATACACTCAACTTTACAAAAAAATGAAACACCGGATTCTACTGTCGCTCTGTTACGGTCGTATAGTCGGCCCCCGGATTCCACCGTCACTCTGTTGCAAGTAAGTGTAAATTCGCCACAACATGTGGGCACTACCGTATAGTTTTATTGACTGTACATCATGCCTTTCGTCGGTACAACTCGGACTTATACTGCCTGGTAAGTCCACCCCCTCTCCCTATGGCCCTGTTTAAAGCTGGCTACGCTACTGATTCGCGCATGTTGGATGTGCCGGCCCGTTATTGGTCACTCTCGATCATAGTTCGGCGTGGCCCCTCGCTACACGGCTCCTCACGGCGGCATTATTATATCAAACCACTTCTGGATGTTATCATCAATCAATGCATTGTCGGCTGCTTTAGTCAAAATTAAATATTATATACCAAGGGATATATAACTGTCACTGGATATACCCACTTTGCCTATCTGTGATATATACCATTGAACTGAACCGTCAAAGAAAGACACGCGCATGAACCTTTTCCGTGAACTTTTCCTGATTGAGTTTTTCCACCCCAAACTGGCCGGAGCCCGGGGGTTAGATCTACGGTTGATTAGCGCATTACAAGAAGTTGTGTCACTTGCCATGCAGCACATACTCATTAGGAATTTGTCCACAATTTTGATGGACAAATCCAAAGCGATCGGACGCATGCGTAGAAAAAAATGTTGTCCCCTTGACTCTCCAGAGGGCCTTTTCGATATTCAGACGATGGCGGATATAGGTTTGTGTGACGAATATTCTAGGTGAAATTCGATGTGGGAACGCTCGGACTGTAGGGAACGATGATATTTCTGACTTCAACAGCGCCAGGGCATCGTTCGGGGACCGTTTGATTATCACTCAGGTCGTGTCAGTATGAAATTAGGTAAAACACTCCGACATGACATTGAAATCAACGGAGATTCAAAGATTACGGCCGTTCGTGTCCACTATGGTCTGGTACTTTTCATTTTCGACTTCACAAATGACGTATATTCATTGATATGATTATTCATTGTATATTCATGTACGTACTGAGGTTCATTGTTCTATAACAATAGGTGTCTGGGCCCTGCCAATGGTCTCAACATACGTGATTGGTAATTCCCCTTTTTTTGTCATTTTGACACTATTGATTTCATATTCCTTCTATGGTTGTACTTCGTTTTTAGTTCTATGTATATTTAGTCCTGAAGAAGAAACGTATAGTTTCGAGAGCTTGACGATAAGTTTCGGTAGCTTGACGATATATACCGTTTCCCATCTATTCAACAATATATTTTACTACTTCATGGGATGTATCTTTCGAGATCCGGTACGATTATGACTGTTTGGCTAATTCACCTCACCATTATATTTGAATATTATATCAGGGATACTATTAACTTTGGGATAGGAAAGTAGTATACCAACGTACGTAACGAAAACGGACCTTTTGCATATTTGAATAAATTATAGTAATCGTCCGGAATGCGTCCGTGACCGGCGTTTAACGCGTTTAACAATGTTTAACCAGGTTTAACGGCAGGTTAAACGGCATGTTAGTCAGCATAGGTTTGGGGGCGCTGTAGATTTAAACAGACGACGGTGGCCACGCGAAACCTAAATTTTGAATTCGTAGTGAATAACACGTAATCGCGAATTTTAAACTATCATTTTGACAAATACATCATAATTAAAAGGATTTTTATCGTTAACCGGGCGATGACTGTTAAAAATAATTCAAAATGGTGCACTCCCGTTGCCAAATTGGGTCGTCTGAGAGACGCGTGGCCAGCGTTGCGTCGTCTGCTACAATCATCACGCCTGATCGGTATAGCGCCCCCAATTCTATGCTGACTAAGTTCAATTTAAAAGTGGACCCGATCGGCAAGCTCAGTGACATACCCCTGATTATATACGTGTACGGTATTCTGGTGGGCTTATAGTTCTATCTTTGTTAAATGTTCATGCATTTACAAGCAACAATTCCATTATTTTGCTATATTTTATTTTGTTATATTACTAACTAATAGACTAATATATATTTATTTTGACAACTATCTTTACGCATTTCATATAATTTACCCGGTGGCTGATAATGAACCCACATTCATAATTTCAATTCTAATAACGTCGATATTATGTTACTATAGCAACTTTGGCTCCATTAGTACTATATACCTGATTAAATTGTATCATTTAAGAGTCTTACTAACAGTGTACCAGAATAATTCGAACCACTTACACACAAAAAAGATTATTAGAAAAATATAATATATATATATGATAGCCTACTGGTAACTCTCTAAATTATTACTTGAAAGAATGGAAAACCCCTCTTTTACATTTAGAGAGTACATGTATAGGCCTGGCCCGAATCGGAAGTTCGAAAACAGCGACGAGAAAAGATGAGTAAAAGTTTATTTAATTAAGAAAACCTGATTATGTAGACTATGTTATCTTTTCATTCTTTGGTAATATTTAAACGTCACTCTCAAAGTGTTTCGATACACCGATATAAATACCGCGTGACCTGCCATGTCTGACTGGGTTAGTGCGCCACGTATTAAAAGGGGGAATAAATAAGGAGTGATCACCCCCCCCCCCCCCCCCCCCCCCATCCGTGCAGCGCATTGCCCCTCCCCTCTTTTTTGAGTGGGGGCATCCCCAAACTTTGCTTACCTTTAACACATATATTTATAAAATAAGAATTAATGAGGTCTGAAATGGCTTAGAAACGCTTTGAGAGAGTATCGAAATTAAAAAATGCTAACGCTCTTTTACTCAGTACCGTACCCAAACACCCATCATGAAACCAATGGGAAACCACCTTTGACATCCAGCTATAAGCAAAATGCCAGGCAGAAATGTCAGAATCAATCTCGGGGCCCTTAAGCGGACCCGAACCCCACGCCACATTAGGTGTAGGCCCCCTACTCAATACCCAACACCGGGGACCAAAGGTGGAAACTCACCTTTGGATCTATATTAAAGCAAAATAACGGGCAAAATGTCAGATCATAATTATAAAGGAAAATAATTATAATGTTTGTGAGACTTCAAACTGCTTAGAAATTCCCTCAGCGAGCACCCAAACAAACATCGTCGGTGCCCTTTGGTGGGAACACGCCACACCACTTCTTGACAACCACCTTAATGCGATTTCCAGCGGTCATTACAGCAAAAACAAAATTTTAAAATGCCTGAAGTGTATAGGAAAATAAGGGTCTGAAACGGCTTAGAAACGCCCACAGAGAGCGTCTAAATTCAAAATTTTCCCCACGGCTCAAGATACTCATATTGATGATTTGGTACCGAGCAATAATCAACTGAACATGTCGATAAGTAAAAATATGATCAATATGAGAAGTTTTTCATTGGGTTACGGATTTCGGTTTTATATAATATGGTTTAATTTTTTTTTATTGGAATTTTTTACCCTCTTTTGGCCTTCATCATTTGTTTATATATTTAACAAAATACGCAAGGAAATGGCCTCACAGCGCTTTAAAATCTCAAAATAAATTTCGCCAAACCCCACGCCGATAGGACTCTCCACTCGCTTCGCTCGTTACGCTCTACATACATGGTTAAAAAACTAATATTGATCGGAAATAAAGCGATTGCTTTTCAATAAAATATAAGTCAAAAGTACACACCAAATAGCACCAAATGGGTTCGAAAATTGAAAAAAAATCAAATTCTGAGGGGAGCACATCACACCACAGACTCCCCCTGTTCGAGCTTTTAAACAATCTACATGTATAGGCCTACTTAAATCAGGAAAATATGCTCAACTTCTTTTTTGCATGAAGAGGTGGCTTTTCGATAAAATGTTGGTCAAAGGTATACACCAGATCGCACCAAATTAGTTCGAAAATTGAAAATAAAATCCAATTCTGAGGGGGGCACATCCCCCTCAGACGCTCTCCTGTTCGAGCTTTTAAACCATCTATACTTAAATCAAGAATATATCAGTATTTATGCTCAACTTCTTTCGTGCATTGATAAAAAAACAAAATATTTATTGGAAAGGAAGAGGTGGCTTTTCGATAAAATGTTGGTCAAAAGTATACACCAGATCGCACCAAATGAGTTCCAAAATTGATTTTTTTTTCTACTTCTGAGGGGAGCACATCCCCCCCCCCCCCCCCCCCCCCCCCCCCCCTCAGACACCGCCCTGTCCGACCATAGCTCGGAGGGCGGTGCCAGCACCGCTTGGATGGTACCTGATCAATTTCATTTTTTTTTTTTGATCGGCTTTTCACAGCACCCCGTGGTGCGACCATCTTGTATCCGCGCTTGCGGTGAGTTGTCGCTATAATACCAGTTAATCAAATCACCTATTATGTATTGCTACAGCGAGGCTGCGTGTAGAAGAACCAAAATGCTAACGCGTGAGAAAGGGACTTGGTTTTCGTCTTGGACACATAGCTCTGTTAACATGATTAACAACTCTGTCAATCTTCACGTGCAATAGCACAAATTAAAGAGAGGACCTTCTTTACAAATTCATAATTTAACAAATTGTATGTAGGAGCTATATCTTTTAGTGTAGGCTGTTATGTAGGATTTCAAACTAGTGCATTTTTTTTTGCTAAGGATGCTTTTTGGTGTCATTGGATAGAGTATACCCTCAGCTATCAGAAATCCATTGGTAACATTTTTTTCCATCAACGGAATGGCCGCCATCTTGGATTTTAAAATGGCCGCCATTTCCAATGGAATTTGTCATATAACTTTTGTTCTGAGCAACCTATGAAGTCAAAATTGGTGGCAAATCATGTTTTCAATACCTGAGAGTTCAAAAATACTGTATCTATGTTCTGATGTCTTACATACATGCATGGCCACTATCTTGGGTTTCAAAATGGCCGCCATTTACAAAAAAAAAGATTTTACCCTATAACTTTTGTTCTGAGCAACATATGAAGTTTTTTTTTGTGGCAAAGATCATGTTTTCAAGAGTTATTTACTGACAATTAAGTGTACAGTTCTATCTATTATCAATTAATTTGACATGAATGGTTGCTATATATAAATTAAGCTGTAAATTCAATACAAATTTCAATTGTTAGCAGTAACATATATACTTAGTATTTATTGTCCAGTAGTACCCCACTGGTGATACATTAGGTTGATCACATTGCATTGGACTTATTACAAGAAAACATACCAGGAGCAATCAAATGTATGCTTTTGTATCCACAGCAGCTACCCCCTCTATATTGTAGAGGGGTATTATTGTATTATAATAGGGGGTAATTGCTGTTTTGTTCAATTGCATGTATCATAGGCAAAACCAAACAAACAAACGAAACGAAACAAAAACTAGGAAAGGAAAGAAAAATGATTAATAATATTAGAGGCCTATGTGCATAATTACTTGACTTGCTTACTTTGACTTATGGCGGGTGATATTCCCGAACCACGATGCCTCTCCAAATCTTCCTATCCAACATAGCTGTCTTGATTTCTTCTACCTGCAATCCTGTGTCACGCTTTAGTAAGTCAATGTAGGTTAGGGCTGGTCTACCACACTTTCTAATCCATGCTTTGGTACCCAATGTATGATTTTGGAGACCAGCTCATTGGACCCTCTGAAGCAATGTCCTGCAAATCTTGATCTACGCTCCCTGATCTTGTCCGAGAATTTGGGAATATCCGCGTACAGGTCCTTATTTGTCACATGCTGCCTCCAGTTGATGTTGAACACAGTTCTAAGCATTCTAGTGTAACATCCGTCCAGCTGTTTACTAAGTTTTTGGGTGACTGTCCATGAACTCACATCCATAGAGGAGGACTGATTCTACAGTAGCTATGAACAGTCTTTCTTAGAGCTTTCTGGATAGTGATTTGGCCTTCCATAACTGACTGAGTTTGCCACAAGCTCTCCATGCAGCTGCTTTGCGTGTTTTGATGTCCTTTTCAGTACTGTTCATCCAGGCTCCAAGGTACTTGAAGTCCTCCACTTTATCAAGGGGCATACCTTCGTTTGTGGTGATTACAGGTATTTTGCTTCTGGTTGAAGGACATGTACTTTGTCTTTGCAGCGTTCATTTTGAGCCCAGCTTTACCCGCCGAAGTCTCCACTCTGTTAAGTAGTGATTGCGCTTGAGACACGTCTTCAGACAACAGTGCAATGTCGTCAGCAAAGTCAAGGTCAGTAACTGTGGTTGGTCCTATTCGTCTGCTGCTTCTTTTTGTTAAGCGGAATCCTAGCTCCTCTTCTTTGCCATCTATGGCCTCACTTAGGGCGTAGTCGAGAACAATGACAAAGAGATATGGAGCCAAGGTGTCACCTTGTAGTACTCCAGCCAGTATTTCAAATTCCTCAGTTTCTCCATCAGGTGATATAATCTTTGCCTTGGTGTCCTTGTATTTTCTGCAATCGCATTTGTAAGCTGCTCAGGTATACCATAGGCCTTCAGAATTTGCAGCATTCGTCCCCTATGTATTGGTCAAACGCCTTCTTGAAGTCTATAAAGGTTATGATGGCTGGCAGGTTGTTTGATCTAATTCCCTCAATAATTCTTCGGAGGGCAAGAATGTAGCCAACCGTGGTACGTCCAACTCGAAAGCCATTTTGATTAGCTCTCAAGTGGATGTCAAGCTCCGGTCTGATTCTGTTGAGTATCATCTTGTTGTATAGCTCGGCAACAATTGAGTTCAGACTTATTCCACGGTAGTTGCCTCCCAAACTGAGATCACCTGATTTTGGTATTGGTATTATGTTGAGAATAGACCATTGGTCTGGCTTTTTCCCGTTCATCAAGGCATCGTTGCAGAAGTCCAGTATTATATTATCCAAATCACATCTTTTGAGTATTTCAGGTATGATACCATCTTCCCCACTGCTTTTCCCCTCTACAAGTGCCTTCTTATTAGCCCTTACATATTCCTCCTCAAAGGGTCCTTCTTTTATGCTGAGATTTGATAGTACTGGGGCAATTTCCTCATCTTCATTACTTATGTGCGGTGGGCTCCCAAGTAGATTTTTGAAATGAGTATACCAATTATCTAGTCTCTCCTTTTGCGTGGATCCTTTGATTTGTCCTTTTCTTGTAGTCAATCTTCCTGATATTTTGTTGATCAGTTTCCAACTCTTACCATACTTGCAGTTTATGTGAGCATTTTCTACCTCTCTAAGCTTATTGGTAAGGTCTTCCTCTTTCACATGATCATAAGCCTCCCCTAGGCTCTTCTTAGCCTCCTTATAATTTCTCCAATTTTCCTCGTCATTAGTGTCTAGTTGATATTTTGCATATGCTTCTTCAATTTGTGATCTCACCCTTGATACCTGGGCGTCATTTGAGAAGTAGGTTATTTTCTCTTTTTTCCTCACAGGAATCACTTCCTCTGCAGCATCTTGAGTGGCTTTAATGAATCTGGAATATTTCTCAGATGCAGTTTCTACTTCATCCTGGAGGGGTTGAAACCTATTATGCACCTCTATGCTATATTTGGCTTGTAGATCATTATCAGTTGTAGGCCTAAGTAGCTTCCAGTCGTATTGCTTTTTCCGTTTGATGATTTTACTCTTTCTGAGGCTTAATCGGATACGAGCAGAGACGATTCTATGGTCAGATCCCACACTAGCAAAGGTGTTATATGCTTTAGAATTTAGAACACTGTTTTGCCATTTCCGCCTGACAAGGATGTAGTCCAGCTGTAGTTTGTTGCCGCTTGGGCTGACATATGTCCACAACTTGCCTTTTTTCTTGCGGAAGTAAGTTATTTGCGATTATAAGATCTTTCTATTTAGCCAAGTCTGCTAGGTATACTCTCAATTTCTATTTGTGTCATCATGGTAAGTGAATTTGGCGTCATCCTTTCCAGGCCTAGCATTGAAGTCGCCAACAACAAGCAAGATGTTGTGTGCTGGAATGGAGTCTATTGCCCCCTTTAAAATGTTGTAATGATCTCCTACGATCTTCATCCGCTACATTTGTAGGGCAGTAGGTCACCACTACAGTTGTTGCTGGGTTACCATGGAAGTTGACTATTGAGTGTACGATCAGAATGTGGCTTGATACTTGCTAATGATCTGAGTACTCTGTTATTGAGTAGTATCCCGACTCCACCTACATCTGCACCTGCTTTATTTCTTGTTGCTGAGGTAGTGATCAGAGTTCCACCCATAATGCTCTCATACTTCACTGGGTCATCATGGACAATGCGGTGTTCCTGTATCCCGATCATGTCAATTTTACATTTAATTAGATTGGTTACAAGCTCCTCCTGCATCGACTCTCTCTGATAGTTCTCACATTCATGGTAGATATAGTAGTATTGGTCTTGCATGTTGCAAGTGGTCTCCTATTGCACGCTCTGCCGTCAAGCTTACTCCTCCCTTTCGGGTTTGGGGGCATGCCGTCATCAGTTGATTTAGAAAAATCCGAGTTTGCTCCAGGAGAGGTTATTTTAGGGACTTTAACCCTAGTGTTGATTTGGTTTGCCATCATGTTTTTTTCAATTGCTGTAATCACTGCGGTCGCAACGCCTGCAACATGGTTTGTGATCAAAGTTGTCCTTCTTCTAGAATACTTGCCAGCCAAGGCTAATGAGTATATTCTCTACCCGGGTCTCAGTGATTTAAAGTGAAACCTAAAAAGCAATGATCAATAGTCCTCCAGACTACTCCAAATGTCCTAGAACTACCAACCATTGCCCGCCCCCCCCCCCCCCCCCCCCTAGAGCTCCGTCAGTTAGCACTAACCGCAAGGTTTGGCCATCCAGGTGGCATGCGACTAACATGCACTACATGGCAATGCATCTTAGTCTTCGAGGACGTGGAGATGGGTAACTGCAAGAGAAGCGATTAGGGACAGGAGGGCTGATGGAATTGCCTCCTGTATCTACAACCTATAGTAAAGCAAAGCATGGAAAAAGGTGCATAGGAGAGGCATGCAGAGTAAGGAGCAAGATGGTAGATAGAGGAAAGGAAGAATTTGTGGTAGAGCAGAAGGTTGGAGTTGCGCTACTTACAGCCAGTTTTAAACCACTCTAATAATTACCCTAATAATTACTACTATCAGCCAATTAATATATAACAACAGATCAGCTATTATACACTCTCTTGTCTTGTAAACAACTCTTGAATACATGGATTTTGACACCAAAATCAACTTTATATGTTGCTTAGAACAAAAGTTATATGGCAAAATATTTTTTTGGTAAATGGCGGCCATTTTGAAATCCAAGATGGCGGCCATGCATGTATGTTAGACATAGGAACATAGCTAGAGCACTTGTGAACTCCCTTGTATTAAAAACATGTGGTTTGCCACCAAGTTTGACTTCATATGTTGCTCAGAACAAAAGTTATAGGGTAAATTATATTGGAAATGGCGGCCATTTTGAAATCCAAGATGGCGGCCAATCGGCAGATTGAAAAAAATGTTACCAATGGATTTCTGATACCTGAGGTCTACTTTAGCTAATAAAACCAAAAAAACCATCCTTAGCACAAAAAAAATGCAAAATTACATAACATCCTACACTATTTACAGTTATGAGCATTTCCTGGTAAATGACTTTTCGAGGACTGTAGTCGGAATATCTGTCCCGTGCGTCCTTAACGCTTATTTCTTCCAAATATCGCATCTAATACAGGTCCAGTTTGTACACCCAAACTTATGATGCACGCATCTAAATGCCTACCGTGTTCAAATCAGATGATGAGTGTTTCTGAGTGTGCTGACAAGGCTGATCCGGGCATACGCCAAGAAAGAGATTTCAAACCAATGGTATATTCGTCATTAATCAGGAGTGCAACATCTGTAATGATTAAGACTAAGTCTCCTGGTAGCAACTTCGAGCCTTGTTTCTGCATCAAGACTATACCCCTTACGGGTAGGAAACCACATTTGGTCTCACAATTGTTATCAATTGGTTCTACCTTTGAGTAAGCATTCATAAATCGAGGACCCTAGATCTAAAAGGGGGTTAAGTCACAATCTTGTGAAATTGTAGTTAGTATCAGTTTCTGGTACAAGGAGGATCTCTGCGCCCTCTGTTCAAATGTTACAGTTAAGTCATGTGGTAAATCTATGTAAGAGTCCATGTGAGGTACAACCCGAGTGGGTCAAGTCCACACATGGACACAATGAAACCCAGTTTTTGCCATTTTTCTCAATGTGACTTAACCCCCTTTTAGATCTAGGGTCCTCAATTAGTCTAGCGCAAAGATTTCTATTGTATGAGTTATTCCGATTTAGTCCGTTATATACGTAGAGAATGGGTTACCCTCTCTCTCTTTTAATTTTTAGGATTAAAATCGCTACCTCGGTACCGATACCCTACAATCAAGGAAAATAATAGTCAATTGTGTTTGCCTTTTACTCATGTATATATTTTTTTGTTAATTTGTTATGGTATTTTATAATTGTACAGATTGTGCGTTTTCTTCATTTTTAATTTTCAATTTTTAATTTTTTAATTTTAAGTTTTAAATTTTGAATTTTTTTAAATTTTTAATTTTTAAATTTTTAAATTTAAGTTTTTAAATTTTAAATTTTAAATTTTTAAATTTTAAATTTGTATTTTAAATTTATTGATTTTATCTTTGTGCGGCGCATTGTGTTTCCTTGCGGTTTGAAATGCGTCTTTTAAATGCCTGTTTATTATTATCATTATAGTTGGCACACTTGATGCAATTTAATACAACTATCCCTGTGCTGACAATAGATAACCGACTTGGGACATAGCACTCTTTAATAGCACTCAGAGGTCTCCCCCTCTCTCTCATCCTTCCCCACCCCCCCCCCCCCCACCCCATCAATCAATGTTGATAGAGCTGCCAAGGCTTCTGATGACATGTGGCTCGGATCAACATTGCCTCGGGGGAGAGGGGCACTTTTTTCCTTAATTGGGACAAAGTGTGCCAACCTTTTTTCCTTGATTGTGGCTGGTCTAGCATAGCTGGTCTAGATCATGACATTGACATGTATACATTCTGAAAAGCATATGAAAATGTGTTATAAATGTAATGATATGCAATGTAAACATGATGAAACTATGAAATGGGAAAATTATGTGAACATGTATAAATAATGTGTGAACATGTATAAATATGATGAATGTATACATTCTGAAAAATATATAATTATGCACTTGCATGCTATACCGTGTAATGATGAATGTCAACATGCTGAAAAGCATATGAAAATGTGTTATAAATGTAATGATATGCAATATAAACATTATGAAACTATGAAATGTGAAAATTATGTGAACATATATAAATATGTGTGAACATGTATAAATATGATGAATGTATAGGCCTACATTCTGAAAAATATATAATTATGCACTTGCTTGCTATACCGTGTAATGATGAATGTAAACATGCTGAAAAGCATATGAAATATGTTATAAATGTAATGATATGCAATGTAAACATGGTGAAACTATGTAAAATGTGAAACTTATGTGAACATGTATATATATATATATAATTATTATTGACAACCATTTCTGGTTAGACTACGACATTTGAATAGAGTGCTCAATACCGTAAACGGTAGAGCGTATAAAAAATCATATATATACACAAAGAATTAAGTTAAGCACCCCCTAATATATGTATACATTGGCATATATTCTAAGGTATGTGAGATCAAATAATAATGATTGGTATGACATTAGCAATTATCCATTGATGAAATGCAGATGAGTGCACTCATCTGTGACGCCCATCGCTCGTGTTATCATCCACGTGGTCGTAGGTCGTAGGGTTGAGTCAGTGATCCGATCACGTGGGTCCTACACACGTTATTGACGCAAAGATCGCTAGAGGTCTTCTCAGAACAATGACTGTACGTTAGAAAACATAAACGTCATCCACACTGTCCGTGATGGACCTATAGCTCCATACTTAAATTGAGGTGAAAATATGCCTAAAATTCCCAAAAAATGTCACCTTAAATTATTCAGAATAAAATATTGAAAACGGCATGATTGTTATGTTTTTATGTGACCATAATATCACTTCTCCAGAAAATATAGCAATATCATGGGTATACTACACTGTTTTGACGACAACAAACTTGTAATGTGCGAGGTTGTAAAACAAGGTATTTAAAAAAACTGGACGGGGGAGATAGAAGACTGTTGAATTATCCCGTGCTTTTTCTCTTACGTGACACGGGTCATTCTATACGTGCGTGTCACGGGTACCCGTATCCCGTAAGTCTCACTCTCCGTGAATTCCCAAACCCAACCCACAGTAGAGCCCAAGCCCCGTAATAACCTGCATAGTGCATACCACCACGCAGCGTTCGATTTAACCAATGTAGCATCACGAAATACGACACACTTTTGAACACTAATGCACAAATATGTAGCAAAAAGTGCTACGCCAAAAGATTCCCTACTTGATCTCTGATCACGTACCATCAAAGCCAAACCTAAAGATTGAGTGTCATCTTCAAATAACTAAAACAAAGTATGGTAAATCTTGAAATATCGGCGGTTCATTTTCACTTTCGTCCAGAGTTAAAAATCCCATTGGTTTACACGTACTTGCGCAGAATTTTTCTGTCGGTTTAAAATGTGTACAAAATGGCGGAGTTCTGCGCATCTCGGAGAAGTAATAATCATGACGTCACTTCTAGTCTTGTTTTCGTGTCGCATGGCAAAGGTCGAGGGGTTGTTGCCATATCATTGGGCTAATCATATTGAAGGGTTCACACCTCTCAGCCGCCCTCTTATGTCGCTATCTTGCAGGCTCCGATATTTGTACAGCTTTAGCGTCCGTACGGTAATATTGATGACTGGGGGATGTAGCCTAGGGTTCGCCATAATCATTGGGCTAATTGCGAGACCAAGGCAACACGGAACAAAGAGGCCGTGGACTCAGTGACTCAGTATATTACTAAATCATATAATATAATACAAAATAGCATCCAAATAGCTTAGTATATTACTAAATGGCATCCAAATAGCTGAAATAACTTACTGTGTCCTCTTACCTTCATATTATAACAATATCAATTACATTTTACAACAAAATCGCTTCAGAAGATGATTAATGCAAGTTATTAATATTAGCAAATGCCGCGAATTTTAGGGGTTTGTGAAAAGGTTACGACTTAGAAACGTCGTTTCAAATGACGGGGTCGCTAATCTCCCCCGTCAAAAACGGGGGGGTGCTTAACTTAATTCTTTGTGTATATATAGTACAGGTTTGTTGGAATCAACAAATATTTGGTAGCATCACTGCTGTCTCTACTACTACGTAGTTTCGTACAAAACACGTCTTGTCGTGTTGCACTCGTCAGGTAGAATGGACGAGTGCAACACGACAAGACGTGTTTTGTACGAAACTACGTAGTAGTAGAGACAGCAGTGATGCTACCAAATATTTGTTGATTCCAACAAACCTGTACTATAACGCTCTGGCCTAAAAACCATCGAGCACTTTCTTTGTATTTGTTGCTACAATTTCGTGTACTATATATATATATATATATATGTGTGTGTGTGTGTGAACATGTACAACTATGATGAATGTAAACATGCTGAAAAGCATATGAAAATGTGTTATAAATGTAATGATATGCAATGTAAACATGATGAAACTATGTAAAATGTTAACATTATGTGAACATGTATATATATATGTGTGTGAACATGTACAACTATGATGAATGTATACATGCTGAAAAGCATATGAAAATGTGTTATAAATGTAATGATATGCAATGTTAACATTATGAAACTATGAAATATGAAAATTATGTGAATATGTATAAATATGTGTGAACATGTATAAATATGATGAATGTATAGGCCTACATTCTGAAAAATTTATAATTATGCGCTTGCTCGCTATACCGTGTAATGATGAATGCAAACATGCTGAAAAGCATATGAAAATGTGTTATAAATGTAATGATTAGAGAATAATGACTGCGTAACAACTGTTTTCGTGAATTTGTTTTAAAATCAGAGGTTTTTGTTCTGGTCTGAGGAATTGTCCCGAGGGGCGCAGCCCCCGAGGGACAATTCCGAATGACCAGAACAAAACCCGAGGATTTCAAAACAAATTCATGAAAACAGTTGTTAAGCAGTCATTATTCTCTTTCATTACTGAAAAAGATGCATATTTTATCCAAATCGTTGATTTGTACCGATATAATCTTGCTAATAATTAATTAGTTTTCTGTTTATTTTGTCCACCCCTTCTTAGTTATTGAAACAGTCCAAGTCGGGTCATCCCCTCATTAACATTTTTATCATTCAACCAATCAGAAATAAGCTTTAATCGTGTTTCCTCATAACTCATTGAATATTCAGTTTAGGGGCGTGAGGCGTTAATTTGATTGGTCGGTCAGTGAGCAAAACAATGGAACACTTTGGCGCAGTACTTTCGGGCAATTATTAGTAACCCGCGCTCGGCGTGCACGTTCTCATCTAACGATTAATTTGATTGGAACGCACTTGGTACGCAGCTATCGCGATTATTCATGAAGTAATGAATATGCAATGTAAACATGATGTAACTATGAAATGTTAAAATTATGTGAACATGTATAAATATGTGTGAACATGTATAAATATGATGAATGTTAGTTAAACTTATGTGAACATGTATATATACAGGGTGAGTCAAAAAAAACTGCAATAGTGAAAAGAAGCCATTTTGTTTTCAAAACCAAGTTGGGGATTTTTGAAACTTTTTAAACGTTGCAAGAATTACTTTGTGCGAATTTTAAAAATGGCATGTTTAGAGATGGCAGTTTTTTATTCATTGTTATGATAAGTATGATGTTTTGTTCTATATAACTTCGTGATTTGGGCTTGATAATTATTTTACTAACATATAATGCACAATGTTGTGCTTGCTGGACACTTTCTTTAATTTGGGAAAATTATTTTTACTTGGAAGTGAAACTTGTTACATGCATACGATAATTTGTTGGTATTATTTTATTCATGTGAATTATTTCTATGGCCATTAACTACACCCCTTTGCTCTCCCGGTAGGCCAACTACCACTCCCAACACGTTTCTGGTACCCATATTCGTGCATAATGCTCATGTAAAGTAATTGGAAATACCGGCCCCTTCCGAGTTTTCTTACAGCGAAGATACAACAGATCACACATATATTAGGCACTAAAATGTACACCTTCTTCGTGTAATCATGAAACCCTTTTTAAATTCAAATAAACCACCTTCCATTTAAAGCAGTTAGTATGATTGAGAAAACTTTGCATTTAAAAGCAGGTGTTCCGATTTCTGGTCCGATTTTCAACTATGTTTTCTATTCTACATGAAGGGATCATCCTTAAAATATCTATATTCCAAAGTTTGAGCTGCATAACTCCAATATTTCTTATTTTAGAAGCACAAGGTGACATGATATTTGCCCATTGAGTAGTACACACACTTGCCGGGTGGTTAACCAACTTTGGCGGTAATCACGTCACTACATTTTGACCTATAACGTCTAAACGGAACATATCTTGCGCCAAATATTTTACAGATATAATGAGAAAAATATGTATTTTATTTTGATATAAAAATATGTTGATGTAAAAGAAAATCTAACGTAATCGGACATAAAAATATAATTGCAATATGTCAATCTCAATCTTAAAAGTTGTTGCATGATAATAAAAACAATGTTTTAACAAATATTTGCGAAAGTAGAAGACATCACCCTTGTTTCGTGAAGTTGTACACACAAAGGTACCCGAAAGTTTTTTAAGAACGGGGCTTATCGGTTTGCACTATGCATTTCCATTTTCAAAATTAATTTCAAATAATAAGATCATTTAAAGCTCTTCCTTCAACGTAGACATACACTCCATTAAAGTAAATTTCATGAGGTATTTCAGGTTATTATTGTTTCTTAGAGTCATGAAAATTCCTATATCGTTAGTATTAAAGGAAATGATCCTTAACCCAATTTTTGTGAAGCTGGTCATGTTCGTTATTCTAATCAACCGTATTAACTTAAATGTAGTAACAGTTACACAACGATTTGAGAGGTGTTTATTTAGCTAAACATCATACCATCAATTGAACCGCGTTAAATACGTTTTTGGTAATGTTTGTTAAAACAGGGAAATATAAACTGTCCGTGATAACGGCAAAATGCGAGTTGAAAATTTATATTTCAAATATTTTTCTCGTAAAAGCTCCACACAGGTCAAAAGGATATTAGGCCTATGTCTCAAAATTAACAGACATGAAATTGTGAGTCTGAAATGGAGAAGTCTTTAGAAGAAAAAAGATTACGCATTGTGCACGGCGCATACCGTATTGTAAGTAAAAGGAGCCGAAACAATTACTTGCAGTGGACTGATTCCCTGGGCATTATTCACCCTTCTGACGGAAATATCTTAGTTTTAGCTTTCCCTTTAAAGGGAAAAGATTCATCCAAAATGCTATAGAGGCTGCATACACTTGTATCGAGGTCACCAACCCGCTTTCCTCCTAAATCTGTGTTACAGAGTAGCCTACATGTACAATGGTGCGTGAAGGTCACACCCCTGCTGATTTATAAATGCCTGTTTTAATTAAGCTATTTATAGATAACTCAGACAAAGCAAATTGATGAGAGTACTGGGTAAAATGTAACATTTTCTTTAGTTAATAATAGCTAACTTTGTTAATATCCTATGGATTTCATTCTTTCGATCGGGAAACCATAATGAACATTAACATTTTATTTCCATTTTGCCACTTTCGTAAAGAAAGGCAACAAAAAGAATGTTAATTACCGTCGACAAATATGTCCAGTCAGGGTGTAGTCTGTGTGAAAACAGACTCCCTACTGTGCGAAAAACCACTGCCTATATCACAGACTGTAGAAATAAACAATAAAAGATCAAAATAAAATAAAAAGCTGATCAAAGCATTCCTTCCCAACCAGTGGCGTAACAGCCGGGGGCAGGGGGGCACAGTGCCCCCCCCCCCCCCCGAAGGTGCTCAGCAGGAAATTCAAACCACTCACCAGGAAAAATGGGGGAAGGGAAAAGAGGAAAAGAAGGGGGAAAGGGAAAGAAAAGAGAGAGAGAAAGGAAAAATGGAGGAAAAAGAAAAAGGAAAAGGAGAAAAAAAGGGAAAGAAAGAAAGAAAGAAAAAGAAGAAAAAAATCGCAGTACAAAAAGCACAACAGGCAACAAATGTGTACTGCGAAATTTTGTGACCGTGCGAAATTTTGTGACCGTGCGAAATTTCGTGACCGTGCGAAATTTGTGACCTTGCGTAATTTTGTGACCGTGCGAAATTTTGTGACCGTGCAATTTTTTTTGACCCTACGCCCCCCCCCACCCCCCCCCCCCCCCCCCCCTGACTGACTGGGGAATTATTCTAACCAGGAATTATTTTGGCTGTGCCCCCCCCCCCCTGACAACCAACCTCTGTTACGCCCCTGTTCCCAACCATTTGTGTCCAACATGCATTTGTGTACATTTGAGATCGTCAAATCAAACAATAAAATTAGAAGTTTTAGTTGGAATTTAAATTCATAAAATGTGTCCAAGCAATGAGTTATTTTAATAACTCATTGGTCCACATGGACTGTACATGACAGGGAGGGGAGAGGACACTCCTCACACAAAATTTCGCCTACTAAAACCAAATTCACGGGTGAAGGTTTTGTAGGGGGCGCACTATTATGGTCGTAGCAAACCAGACGGCCTAAGACGTGGTTGATTTTATCGGCTCAAAACATGACTTGTGGCACAAAAATAGTACATCAATGGTAAAACAAGGTATTTACAAAAAACTGGTCAACATCCTAAAATGAAATTAACAGACGACAAAGGAAATATGATAAAAGAAGATTTAGACATGTGTATGATGTATTTTAACAAAAACTCTTTGTTTTATGCTGGGCCCACTTTTCTCTCTGGAACCCTCCATCGTCTGACTCATAGGCCTATATACTCTGTGCTTGTTTACGCAGCAGAATCAAGGTTTATTTTAATAACACATTTGCATCCCAGCTATCATCGCCACCCGCATCGCCAGCTTCGGAAAATAGTACAGTAGCTTCCAAGAAATCCATTCCATAATCGCGGCTTGCCACCTGAAGACGATAATTTCCACTCGATAGAATGACGTTATAATTGCTGGTTCCCAATTTTAAATACGAATCGTATTTAAAATTGGGAGCCATATTTAAAAACTGAAAACCAGCGTCCTTCTATCGAGTGGAAATCATCGTCTTTTATTTCCACCACGTTGTTATCCCATAATAATCACGCTTGGACCCCGGTAATTAATATGTGTCGGACAGTGTGTGGGAAGACCATCAGTGCAGGGAACCAGCGTAACCGTCTCTGCTCGCAAAATTGTATAAAGTTGCCGTTCTATTTGCAAAACCACTAAATTTAGTTAAACACGACGAATGTCGCAGATTTTACAAAACTCTATCATTTGTTTTATATTATTTAAACCATTTCTCCACAATTGTAACAACATACAGGCGCGGATACAGGGGGGCCCGACGGTCCCGCCCCCCCCCCCCCCCCCTACCAAAAAAAAAAAGGAAAAAAAAGGGGGAAAAGGAAGGGAAAAAAAAAGGAAAAAAGGAAAGAAAAAAAATAAAAATAAAAAAAAGAGGGGAAGAAGAGGAGGGGGGCACATCACCCCTCAGACTCCCCCTGTTCGAGCTTTTAAACAATCTATACTTAAATTAAATTGTGTGCATTGATACAAAAAACAAAATATTTATTGGAAATGAAGAGGTGGCTTTTTGGATAAAATGTTGGTCAAAAGTATACACCAGATCGCACCAAATGAGTTCGAAAATTGAAAAAAAATTCTACTTCTGAGGGGGCCACTTCCCCCCTCAGACTCCCCCCTGTTCGACCTTTCAAATCATCTATACTTAAATCAAAAATATATCAGTATAATATGCTCAACTTCTTTCGTGCATTGATAAAAAAACAAAATATTTATTGGAAATGAAGAGGTGGCTTTTTGATAAAATGTTGGTCAAAAGTATACACCAGATCGCACCAAATGAGTTCGAAAATTGAAAACATTTCTACTTCTGAGGGGGGCACTTCCCCCATCAGACTCCCCCCCCCCCCCCCCCCCCCCCCCCGTTCGACCTTTCAACTCATCTATACTTAAATCAAAAATATCAGTATAATATGCTCAACTTCTTTCGTGCATTGATAAAAATTAAAAAAAATTATTGGAAATGAAGAGGTGGCTTTTTGATAAAATGTTGGTCAAAAGTATACACCAGATCGCACCAAATAAGTTCGAAAATTGAAAAAAAATTCTACTTCTGAGGGGGGCACTTCCCCCCCTCAGACTCCCCCCTGTTCGACCTTTCAAATCATCTATACTTAAATCAAAAATATCAGTATAATATGCTCAACTTCTTTCGTGCATTGATAAAAAAACAAAATATTTATTGGAAATGAAGAGGTGGCTTTTTGATAAAATGTTGGTCAAAAGTATACACCAGATCGCACCAAATGAGTTCGAAAATTGAAAAAAATTCTACTTCTGAGGGGGGCACTTCCCCCCCCCCCCCCCCCCCCCCCCTCAGACTCCCCCCTGTTCGACCTTTCAAATTATCTATACTTAAATCAAAAATATCAGTATAATATGCTCAACTTCTTTCGTGCATTGATAAAAAAACAATATATTTATTGCTAAGAGTAAAAGCAAGATATACCAACAGGGTGTGGGGAAACAGGTAATAACAAGGGAGAATAACGCGATAAAACAGATAAATAACAAAAAAACAAAAACAAACGGAAATGCACTGGGACAAGCAATGAAAATTGCTGTGCAATAAAACAACAAAGATATATCTGAGACTATACTCAGGATATATATGGTAACAATAAAGACCGACGTTTCAAGTGGATATACCACCCTTCATCAGGGACAAAATATAAAAAACAAAAGTGTTAAGAACTATAAATAAGATAATGAACTAGACAAGTCCACCACTGTAATTATAGCACAATGCCAGTAATAGATGTTACCTACTAAGCATCCAAGTTATTTATAGTTCTTAACACTTTTGTTTTTTATATTTTGTCCCTGATGAAGGGTGGTATATCCACTTGAAACGTCGGTCTTTATTGTTACCATATATATCCTGAGTAGTCTCAGATATATCTTTGTTGTTTTATTGCACAGCAATTTTCATTGCTTGTCCCAGTGCATTTCCGTTTGTTTTTGTTTTTTTGTTATTTATCTGTTTTATCGCGTTATTCTCCCTTGTTATTACCTGTTTCCCCACACCCTGTTGGTATATCTTGCTTTTACTCTTAGCATTTTTATATTTTCGAGATATCCTCTTGTATCAGTTTTCTGATTCTTGGTGTGTTTTGTTCCTGGTTCCGTTGGATTCATCTTTTTACATTTTTTACTAATATATTTATTGGAAATGAAGAGGTGGCTTTTTGATAAAATGTTGGTCAAAAGTATACACCAGATCGCAACAAATGAGTTCGGAAATTGAAATTTTTTTCTACTTATGAGGGGGGCACATCCCCCCTCAGACACCCCCCTGTCCGAGGATGGTACCGGCAAAACAATTTGGGCCCCCCCCCCCCCTAAAATTTTTGGGCCCCCCCCCCCCCTAAAATTTTCCTGGATCCGCCACTGACAACATATGTGTTCATATTTTCATATCCAGATCTAATATACATTTTAAAGCCATCTGGGTACAAATACTGATTAAAGATACATGAGAAAGCAATTCATAGACTCTACCAAAAGACCTAAATCTGAATTCAAATGTCAACATCCCAGGATGTTGACAAAAAGCTGATTGTGATTTAGAGTAAAACTGATTTACTTTGATGATGGCAGAATTTAGTTCTTATATGACACGAAACATTCAGAATTGGTTATTTGAAATTAATTTACGTAGAACAAAATACGAATTTTAAATTGTGGATGGCTTCGTCTGACAGTGACAGAGGAGGGGCGTGGCGTTATTTGCATTTATGAATATTGTAATCAGAACAGTTAGGAAGGACGCCGGATCGCGACGATCACATGGTGTGAGGTCATGAATAGTCATGACTGAATATTCATTTACAACGAATGATTGACAGTTTACGCTGTAACTGCCGGGTGAAGGTTTTATAGAGAGCGCTATATACTGAACCGCTAGGCAGATATGAGAGTCATAGGCCTTTTCATGATCCAAGCACTGTCACTGGTCCAAGTCATGCCTATGAAATATATGGTATCATCTGTGGTAGGCCTATCATGTATCCATGTATTAGAAAATCTATGTCGTGCCGGGAATCTATGATTGGAAGTGGGAATCCGGCAACCGTAGGCTGCTGATTGCTTTAGCACATGTTTGACGCTGCTTAAATTGCGTGGGAAAGTCATTGAAGGACAAAAGTAATGCTAAAGTGCTCAACAACAACAACAAAAAAGTCATACACTTTGTTTATGTCTTTAAAGTAACTTTCGATTTTGTGTTTATCAAACAGGCTAGATAGACATTTGGATGAATCTTTTTGGCACCTTTAATACCAAACATAACACCTTACAACAAAGATATACCTTGATTAGCAACATTTATAGAAAATTAGTCACTTTTCAAAAGTTACATTTTCAATCGTGGTTTATCTTTCTTGTTAGATGTTATGTTTGGTGTCAAAATGTGCCAAAAAGATTCATCCAAATGTCTATCTAGCCTGTTTGGTAGAAAGATAATCGAAAATTACTTTAAATGACCTGACTTTCTTTTGTTGAGCGTTTTATAAGCATGCGCGTCACACGGTGGCATAATAAGCATGCATGCGCGGTACAAGAAATCTTATTTGCAGTAACAGGTTAACAGTTTTCCGGTTCCGTAGCTCCGTTTTAAATGTCGTACTTGTTTACATAGGCCAATGACATGAGGGAGGAACAACATACTCAAGTTGAGCCTAACCGCCACCGCGTGATGGTCAGCCGATCCCTGAACCAGGGGCGTCATATTGGGTGGGGACAGGGGGCACGTCCCCCGTCCCCCCCCCCCCCACCCCCCACTTTGCAAAGTGGGTGGGGCATAATAGCAGATGTCCCCCCCCCCCCCCACTTTTTTTTAATCACCCTGAGGTCTTGTTATGATGAATTGATGATGAATGATGATGAGTGATGAATGCCCCCTCAAAAGAAGCCATTTTTTGCGCGAATTAGTTTCAATGTTTTTAATTATTTAAGCTTAACAACATGGTTTCAGGAACGTTTTCTGGACCATTTGAGTGAAAAAAAAACCAATTATTTGCGCGCTTCGCGCGAGTTAGATTCAACGTTTCCTTATTTAAGTTATAAAAAGGTAGCTTTCTGGACCGTATTTTAGATTAAAAACTGACAGTTTAAACATGATGGCTCAGGAACGTTTTTCTGGAGCTTTTTAGTGTTAAAATAGCCATTTTCTTTCGCCCGTCGCGCGAATTGGTTTCAATGTTTATTCAAGCTTTATAAAAAAAGGAACGTTTTCTGGACCATTTTTGCCCGTTTCGAGCGAATTGGTTTCATTGTTTTATCATTCAAGCTTAAACAAAATGGCTTCATGAACGTTTTTCAGGACCATTTTAGTGTTAAATAACCAGTTTTTGAGCGCTACGCACAAATTATTTTCAATGTTTTATTATTCAATCTTGTTAAAACAAGATTGCTTCAGGAACGTTTTTCTGGACCATTTTAGTGTTAAAATAACCAATTTTTGCGCGCTACGCGCGGATTATTTTAAATGTTTCATTATTCAAGCTTAACATCCAGGAACGGTTTATTAACCTTTCTTTTTACAATAACTATTTTGTTATTCAATTTGAACAAGATGGCTTCTGTTTTCTGGAGCTTTATTGTTAAAATAGACATTTTTTTGCGCGCTACGCGCGAATTAGTTTCACTGATTATTTGTATTCAAGGCTTAACAAGATGGCTTCAGGAACGTTTTTCTAAACCTTTATTTTTACAATAGCCAATTTGCTCGCCCTTCGCGGGAATTATTTTTATTTATTTTGTATTCAATTTCAACAAGATGGCTTCATAAACGTTTTCTTGACCATTTTAGTGTTAAAATAGCTATTTTTTCGCGCTACGCGCGAATTAGTTTCACTGTTGATTTAGTTTTCAAGTTTAACAAGATGGCTTCAGGAATGTTTTTACAAACCTTTCTTTTTACAATATCAATTTCTTTTTTTACTACTTTGTTATTAAATTGGAACAAAATGGCTTCATAAACATTATTTTTGTACCTTTTAGTAATTCAAATAGGCATTTTTGCGCACTAGCAAATTAGTTTCACTGTTTAATTATCAGTCAAGCTTAACAACATGGCTCCAGGAACGGTTTTTTAAACCTCTCTTTTTACAATAGCTAATATCTCCGCGCGAATACTTTTTAATTTATGTGAATGTTTCCTTTTGAAAATTAAAGGGGGGAAAATCCAATTTTGAATGATATTGCTAATAAGCCAATATTGGTTGGAAATGAAGGCTTTTCAATAAAATATTGGTCAAAAGTACACACCAATGGGTTCGAAAATTGAACCCAAAAAATCAATTCCAAGGGCGGCACATTCCCCCCCCCCCCCAGGCCCGTCAGATGGGGGTCGACGGTTGCGAACGCCCCCCCCCCTTTGAAAAAAAAAAATTTTGTAAGGTAAAAATTGCGTTTTTCTTAGTTTCAAATATCAATGATAGTAAAACTACTCATAAAACATTGACTACAGTGCTTACTCCTACCCCCCCCCCCCCTCCACCCCCCCCCCCCCCCCCCCCCCCCCCCCACTTACGTGAAATTCACGAGGTGACTGACTTGGAAAAAATTTGGGGCAACCTTTTACGAACATTTTAGGTGAAAACGCCCCCCTTGGGCAAAAGTGTCTTACGGGGATGCGCCACCCCCCCCCCCCCCCCCCCCCCCACTCCCTGTCCACGTCGTTACCGCGGATAGCGGTGCTTCGCACTGCTTTGATTAGTCAATTATGCATACTCAATGAAATTTATTTTCATGAGCCCCCCGGGTAACAAAATCCTGCGCACGCATATGCATATTCGTCACAAATGTTGTTAAAAGTATGCACCAAATTGCACAATTTTCATTGCATATTTTCAAAATTTTGTTAATTCTAAGGGGGCACATTCTCAGACTCCACCCTGGCATCGAATAGCGATGCAGCGAATAGGTTTATAAACACCCATAAGCCGAAACTCGTGTCCCCCACTTTTGAAAACGGGATGACGCCCTTGCCCTGAACGATGCCCGAACGATGCCCGAACGTCAGTCAGTAAAGTAGACAGTACGATAGTTCCCTACAGTTAATAATTTAGTTCCAACCTGTGATGAATTTTCTGAGGTCATAATAATCAAAATCCATTTTTACATTGAAACCACAGTCCACAGAGATTCAAAATTAACGGCCATTCGTGCCCACATCGTCTGGTGGACGGCGGTAGGGTGGACTATGGTGGTATAATGGGGAACGCTCGGGCTGTAGCGAACAATATATTTTCAATCCCTTAAAACCATGATTTTAAAGTAATTAGGAATCGTATCGCTCTGTAACTCAGGACTTATTTATGATTTATGATCAGAAATGTATATCTGCAAGAAAATCTACTTTCTAAAAAAAATCATGGATATAGGGCGCCCCCTGGAAAAGATCACATAATAATGCCTTTAACCGTTCGTCTCATTCGCTTCACATCTCGTATTGTACGCATAATCTTGAATATTCGAGAACAAGCCTATTCGGCATCGTCTGCTGCCGTTCAGACTGCTGCCGTTCACGGTAAATGGTATTACCGCCCTCAACTATAACACACCAACTAGTAATAAAGCCGCTGATGGAGACAACACACTTTGAACGAAATAGTTCGGGCAATTCTGTAGGGGAGACCGGGGCGTATAAGTCCGTTTTCCCATTCCATTTGGGACCATAGATAATACGTTTACACTACATAAAGGCCGTGTTCCCGATAGTAGTTATTTCTGTTATTTGTACTGTATTTCCATGTCTTTAGTTGCATCTTACTTCACTTGTAATGCCTTTTCCAGCGCTTTTCGAATATTTTAGACTTACAGCCGGGTAACATGAACAAAAATATGGAAGTTAACTCTATCTCGGAAATTCAAACTTCGCCTGTTTGCCTCAACGGTGAGTCAGTTCTGCTATATGGATGCGAAGCTTGGACCATTACTCCCAAGCTACAGAAAGAGCTAGATGGCTGCTACACCAGAATGCTGCGAGCAGTACTCAATGTCAACTGGAAACAACATATATACCAAACACCCAACTGTATGGTGACCTCCCCAAAATAAGCCAGAAGATCCGGAAGAGACGAACAAGGTGTGCTGGCCACTGTTACAGAAGTGAGGAGCCAGTATCCAAACTGGTGCACTGGATCCCCAAACATGGCAAAAGAAAGCCGGGACGACCTGCTCTGACATTTATCGATCTACTCAAGCAAGATACTGGACTGGAGACGAGTAGCATAACGGACAGCAATGAACGACAGAAGAGTGTGGAGAAACATCGTAGATCGGGGACACGACCCGAATTAAGCAAGTAAGCAAGCCGGGTACATGGATTTTATCAGGCCATATTAGATCTAGGTAAAGAACCGCAGCTTGGCGCAGCCGCCGAGCTAAGCGAACGAGTAGAGCGGGGTCAATACAAGATTCGAATGGTCATAGCCTTCGGGCTATTGGAGAGGTACAACAGTGATAGGGCACTTTTAAGTGCTCCATGGTTTAACATGTTTAAAAACATGTTAAACCACTTTGCTGAGTCATCGTGTCGGCGAACGCTCAAGTGGGAATGCAACTTCCAAGTGGATCCCGGTCCAGACCGAGACCCTTTCTACTTATGAGAACACGGCCTTATAGTGATCAATTTTGATGTGTGAAAGAAACCTTATAGGGGCATTGAGAGATGTAGGCCTATCGATATACTAAATGAGCAAATAACGTAAAGATAATCATCAACATAGCCCAAATCCAAAATGTCATACAATTCCGACATCGCCTTCACGCCAAATAAGCAAATAACGGCACTTCCGGGTTGAGATTTGCCGCGAAAGGCCGCATGTAAAACGATAACATAACTTCCGAATTCAGCGCCTAGTTTCGATATGATATAAGCTATAGTGACGAGCTGGCAACTGAAATACTGAGGAAACAGTCCCGATGAGCTACTAGAGCTAGTAACTTATTTAGAAAATCATGTTTACAAGCAACTTGTTAACAGATTTGGTTTCAAACCAACACCATCAACCAGGAATGATAATTGCAAGCCGAACTCTTCAAGACGTAGACAGCCAAGAAAATGCAGACGCTTGAAGAAGAATGTAAAACATCAGTATCAAGAAGCCTTAAAATATGATAACAAGACTTAATCCATCCGTCTGAAGAACATTTCTTGAAGTTGTTAGACAAATTTCACAACAAGTCAGAAAACTAGAGTTGACGGTCAGCTGCGAACAAAGCCCAGCAGCTCTATATTTCGGCAGAACCCTCACCAATATGCCACAAACATGCTAAATATGAAAGAAAACAGATCACCATCCTTCACAAAGCAGCAGAGGGAAGTCAACAATGACAAGAATTAAACGTGAATACAAGTACCATCTTCGAGTCGTGTCGTCGAAATTGGCACTGTCGGTCATTGGCACCGTCGGTTTTCGAAGGCTCATTCATCGCTCCGCGGTTTGTGAACACCACGTCAACCCGCAACGCCCCCACACCCCCCCCCCCCCCCCCCCACCAATGGTCCAATAGCCACTTCGTCCATTCCCATTTCGTCCAATACCATTTGGTCCAATAGCCTTTTTCGTCCATTCCCATTTGGTCCAATAGCCACTTCGTCATTCCCACTTCGTCCAATAGCCACTTCGTCCATTCCAACTTCGTCCAATAGTCAGTTCGTCCATTCCCACTTCGTCCAATTGAACCACTTCGTCCAATATATTTAAGTTCTCATCCTTTAACAGGGTATCGGGCGCAATCCGTTAGTAAGGGATTGGATGGGAAGAGCGTTATGTGTGGTATAGTATACCAACAGAGGCTAGCGCTGCCAGTCAACTGCACGGCCCGAAATATTAACCCACCTCTGCCTTAAATAGCCAGAACAGCCCAATTTATACCCAACATAATCATGTGGTCCAGCGGCCCGGCTTCGTGGGATTTTTACCTAGATCTACCCTGAATTGACGGTATTTCCCCGAATGGTCAAGGGTGCTGGGTTCATGGCCCCTCCTTTGGACACGCCACTGCTGCTCATGCCACGTCTATCTGTCTTTCTCTGTAGGTTAAGGGGTGCCCCCTCCAAGCTTTTGGATTATATCAGCCAGTCTCTCCCCTCCCTTCGGGACACGCTACTAATATCCCAAGTGGGGTGCAACTCAGATCTGCCGATTGACTTCACACCATTTTGCCGATTATCTGTTCGTGAAACTTGCGCGTAGAGCACGCAATTTTTTCAGTACTTATTTACATGAATCGTGCCATAAATTAAGATACATAATATAAATGGGTGCAATTTCGCCGAATGACAGTCATGAATGCAACCCTGGCATTGGACGAGTGGCTATTTGACGAAATGGCATTGGACGAATTGGCTATTGGAATAAATGACATTGGTCTAAGTGGCTATTGGACCAAGTGGCTATTGGACCAAGTGGCTATTGGACCAAGTGGCTATTGGACCAAGTGGCTATTGGACCAATTGGCTATTGGACGAGCTGGCTATTGGACGAACTGGCCATTGGACGAAATAGATGGACACACCGTACTGACAGAACTCATAGGCGTAGCCATGATTATTTTATCCGGAGGGCACTCAGGCTCGGATCCAGAAAAGTTTGATCAGGTACCATCCAAGCGGTGCGCAGAACTGCCCTCCGAGACAGGGGGTGTCTGCTCGGACAGGGGGTGTCTGAGGGGGAGGGGTGTGCCCCCCCCCCCCCTGATAAATAGGGGGAAATCAATTTTGG